>RBNI01003737.1:0-15299 GCA_003990745.1 Jimgerdemannia flammicorona
TGAAAGACCACCTTGTCTAACACTATCGCCACTCTCCCACCACTCTGCTCACAGATCCTCACTACCAAACTACGACATCGGCCCCCCTGAGGACCCCAACCCACCCACCATCCAGTCAGCAGATCCCCCAATAGCCCTTCCCATCATAACAACTTCTCCCCCAGCCCCAGCTACTGGCCCTCCTCAAATACAAAAAGCCAATGGCCCACCAGTCCCACCCATATTACTAATACCCATCCTATAGTGAGCCAACTATTACCTACCCCACCCACAAGCCGAGATCTCAAGTCCTCCCATCGACCACCCTCCCCCACCCCCCCTGAGGACCTCAACCCACCCACCATCCAGTCATCAGATCCCCCAACAGCTCCTCCCACCTTAATATCTTCTTCTGCAGTCCTATCTACTGCCCCTCCTCAAATACAAAAAGCCAATATCTCACTAGTCTCACCCACACTACTAACACCCATCCTACAGTGAGCCAACTATCACCCACCCCACCCACTAGCCGAGATCTCAAGCCCTCCCAGCAGTCCCCCTCACCCACCAGTCTTTGCTCCATACCCAGTCTATTTCCTATTTCTACCCAAAAGTTCTCCAAAACCTCACACTCTCCCAGCCAATATTCTGGTGTCTGCACAAGACCCCCAGCTTGTCCTACATTGTAACACTCCTTACAATCAAATCAGCCACTGTCTACCAGATGCCCAGTATGGAAATTCAATATAACATTCCTCTACAGCATTCGCCACCATACCACCCAGAACTTGGGAGGAAGCCACCTCTGCACCTTAGCACTCCAGGACCAGATACCTGCCCAGTCCCCTTCTTGCCAATCCCTGCCACCTGCCAGCCATGGCCAAGATCTTGGCCAAGATCCTGCTGACACTCCACTCCATCCCCAATATCAAATGTAGTAAGTGGAGTACTCCCCAGGAGCAGTCTGTCCTATTGCCATATATCAGACCCCCACAACACCTCTCCCTCATTACTCTGCCAGTGCAGGCTAATTTGGTGTGCTCCATCTACCACTTCTCACCAAAAGCCCTTAAACCGCAGCTGCTGATTTCCATTCAGCCCTACCAAAGAGAGCAGATCTCCTGAGGACCCCCAAGGGGAGGTTCACATCTCTCATACCTTCTGCAGCAGAGGCACCCAACCCCCTCCCTGCAGTTCAGCAGCTCTCTTCAACCACCAAGCTTGCAAGCAGTGCAGCCTCTTAGGAAAATCCATAAGGCCAAGACCTCCCCTGACCACCGGTATTGCAAGAGTATTCCAACTGACCTGGGACCTCCTCTCTGCCCAAATCCAATCTTTAGCCACCTTCGTCAGCCTCTTCACCACTCAAGCTAGGAAGTCTAGGTAATATGCCATATACCACAGCTTGGGGAATCAGTATACATTCAGAATTGACATCCGCCCTGCCAGAGAGATGTAGTGGCCTCTCCAACCTCGAAGGGCCTCCCCCCAAATAGTCACCCTGCTCTCCCATCACACTCATAACAAGACAGAACCATATATAGAAAGAAAGATATCCAGATACTGCACCACCTCACCAGTAGGGACAATTGTTCCAATGATGTCCCCACCCACTAGCCCATTCCCTAGCACTATTGTCTCACACTTATACCAGTTAAGCTTCACCCCAGAGTGAGCCTCATACCATTCCACTGTCTCCTTAAGCACCTCGACATCTGCTATAGACCCAAGTCCAACCACTATATCATCAGCAAAGGTCTCCATCTTCTACACTATACCATATATAGAGAGCCCTACCACTCTCTAGCAAATCCTATCCATCAACAGCTCTAATGAAAGGACATAGAGAATAGAAGACAGAGGGTCCCCCTGAGGAACTCCTCTTCTCAAGGAAAAAGCCAGACCTTGGTGACCATTACACATCAGGGCTGCCTGACTGCCCTCTAACAGATTCAACATAGTAGCCCAAAATCTTGGAGAAACACCAATTCGATCCAACACCTTGTCCAGCCAAACCCACTGTACATAGTCATAGGCCTTCTCCTGGTCCAAAAAGACCAACCTTTTATTCAGTCCACAAGCCCGGGCCCCTTCAATGACACTATGTACCCATGTAGTCCCATCCCTTATAAGTCTCTTTTGCAGAATGTCAGATGTGAGAATGATTTGGATAAACTGGAATAGACAAAGAAATGGAGAGAGAAGGCAGTTTGGAAGAGCAAGGTTGGGATTCTGATCAGAAAGGACAGAGGGGAGGTATGAGATATATGGAACTAGGAAGATAGGCTGATTTGGAGAGAGTGGATTTGTACTGGTCAGAAACTAGTTATAGTGGGATTCTGCTACTGCCCTGTTGTATAGGGTGAGTATATAGAGTGGGTGAAGAGTCTCCAGGAGGGAGGGACTCTGGCAGTGGCTGGAGTGGATATGCTTGGCAGGAACTTTAATATGGTCAGAGATTCACTGTTGGATAGAACTGATAGAGGGCAGGGGGCAGAGGGTAGGAGTAGAGGTTTGGAGGTATGAGAGGAAGTAGAGAGGCTGATTGCTTTGGTGGATACTAGCAGGGGATTTTGGGGTAACAGAAGGATGTATACATATTGGGCATGTGGTCTGGAGATAAGAATTGACTGGATTTTGACAGCAGAATACTGGGGCCTGGATGTTTGGAGATCACTGGAGGCTGAATGGTGTCTATGGTCTGATTATTGGAGATTACTGGGACAGAGCCATTTTGGAGGGAGTGGGGATAGACCAGGATATTGGTGCCTCAACTCCTCTCTGTTAGATAATAAGATACTGTAAGATAAGTGGGCTGAGGACATTTAGCAGAGGGTAGAGAAGTGGATACAGGAAGGTGTCTCAGTTAGAGCTAGGTAGATGAGGCTGAAAGAGACTGCTAGAGTCTATTGAAGGGAGGTAGATGAGGTGACTGGTAGACAGAGGAGAAAGAAGAGGTTGTGGGCCTCTGTTAGATTGATGAGACTGTTGGAAGATTGAGCAGATCTGTTGGCCCTGGAGAGAGTGGAGGATTGGAGATTGTTATGGGTAAAAAAGGAGGTTGTGGAGTTATAATAAATATTGCAGGAGGAAGAGGAGGTGCAGGTGTAGAGTATGGTGGTACATCTATATTAGCAGGGGCTAGAGAAAGGAGAGAGGCTCTCTAAGTTTCTCACAAGGACTCTTTAGACAAGGAGAGTTCAGTAGAGGTGGGAGGGAGTGCTCAATTCTGAGGGGCTATTGGTGTATGGTATACAAGACATTCTCAGATCATTGAAGGAGAGGTGGAGTAGCTTGTAGAGTGAGAAGGAGGGGGGGGCTGAGACTGCTATCATTGATCTTACCTTGGAGGATTAGCACCCACCACAAGCAGAAGGGCTGGGCAATCTGAGATTGCCAGTGCAGGAGGAGGGGATTCACTAGGTTCTTGCTATAACTATACTGGGTATAGCACCAGAGGAGGATGGCCTGTCCTGAGATTTCTGGAAGAAGATGGTGGACATCTCTGGTATTCTGGAAGAGCTGAGAGTACTATATAACTTGGTACTGTAGTCTGGAAGATGGGTAGGGGAGTAGGATCTGGGGCTGGTAGCATTACTATATAAGAATAAGAGTAGGAGGGAGGACTGAAAGAACTGGAGGCTGATCATATTACTGGACATGGACAGAAAGTTGATTACTAAGGTGGTGGTAGTAAGACTGCAGAAGATGGCCCAACAGATCTTGGGGGTGGAGTAGTGGGGATTTGTCAGGGGCCAACTCATTCAGGATGGTATGACTTAGGTATACAGAGTTATTGAAAGAGTGTAAGCCTGTGAACTAGATGGGTGTCTGGTCTTCTTGGATCAGGAGAAGGCATATGACTATGGGCAAAGGTGCTAGATAGAGTTGATATCTCTCAATAGTTCTGAGTGACAATAGTCAGCCTACTGGAAGAGAGCAGGGCTATACTCATATATAATAGACATTATAGGGTGGCTTTCTCTCTAGATAGAGGTGTTCCCCAGGGGGACCTACTATTGCCTATTTTGTATACACTCTCCTTGGAGCCCTTAATGGATAGAATTCAGCAGAAGATAGGAGGACTTTCAGTATTTGACAATGAGTAGAAAGTTGGCACCTTTGCAGATGATATAGTGGTCAGCCTGGACTCAATTACTGATATTGAGGAACTAAAGGAGACTATGGAGTGTTATGAGGCTCACTCTGAGACTAAACTCAATTGTCATAAGTGTGAAACAATAGTACTGGATAATGGCCTGGTGGGGGGAGATATCATCAGAACAATTGTCTCTGCTGGAGAGGCAGTGAGGTACTTGGGCATCTATCTTTCAGTGTATGGGTCAGTTCTTCCAAAACTCTGGTGGGAGCAGCAGATTGTTACATATCTGAGTAGAGGCCTTGCAGAGCTGGAGAGGCCACTACTTGTCTCTAGCAGGGTGTATTTCCATCTTGAATACTTACTGGCTACTGAAGTTGTAGTATTTGGCTTATTATCTGAATAGTGGTTGGGAAGAGGTTGGGTGTCATGTAGAGAGGGGATGGTGTGAGGGGTCAGTGGGAGTATTTGCAGGATAGATTGATGAGAGGGATGGGGTTGGCAGGTCACTGGTTGTTTATATTTGAGGATAGGAGCTATCTGGATTTAGGGATATGACTGTTGTGATGGGAAGAATTGATGGAGAATACTCTGATGAGCTGGTGGTATGGTTGGAGAATGTAGGATGGTCAGTGGCATTATTTAGTAGAGAGAATATGTAGACAGAGTGGGGGGAGGATTGGAGTTATGGAAGATAAGATGATTTTCAAGTTTGAAGGAGTGGGGAGAGAGAGAGTTCTCCTATGGAGATTGGGTAGTGAGAGGAGATAATATAATTTTATATATAGACTGGTAATAAATAGCAAAGTCTGAGTGACTATAAAAAAAACCATTTATAGATATTATTGGTAGATAATGCTACTTATGCTATATATCAGTATATTGTCTAGATAGACTAGAATAAATACTCTGAGGTATTTATAAAAAACATTGTTCAATAGTATTTCGAAGATTATTGATACATTAGTGAGGCTGAATAGTATTATATAGAATTCATAATATTTAAATCTTATTTGAAAGACTGTCTTAGAAATATCTTCTTTCCTTGATATAAATTTGATAATATTCAGAAGCAAGATCAATAAGTGAAAAGGTCTTGATCTAGTAGTTTATCAATTTATAAGAGTATATATTGATTCTTGATAAAGATCTTATTGAGTGCTCAGTAATTAATATATATAGAGAGACTTCTATCCTTTTTATAAATAAAGAAAATTAGTATACTAAATAGTGATTTTGATAGATAGATGAGATCTTTACTTGCTAATTTAACTAATTATTCATTGAGGATTTCTAGCTCAAGTTGAACTAGTTGATAGATTCTACAGTAAGGATAGTCTGAGCTAGAGATAGTTTCAATACTATATTCTACTGCTCAGATAAGTGATAGTTCTTAGAGTACTTGAAAAATATCTTTATATTTCTTGAGTAGTTCTTGGAGGTTATCTTCCTCATCATCTTCATCTTTCAGAAGTTTAGAGAGTTCTTCATTATCTTTTTCTAGAGTCTTCTTAACTATATATATATAAATATATTGGTCTGGCTTTTAAATCAGCTTCTTTATCTAGATAGCAGAGATAATATCATATCTGAGCTTGGGTTTCTTCTTAGTATACTTAGATTGTAACTTAATATCTTTTAGAGAGATTATATTGATTTTTCAATTAATGTGGAGATTTTCCTAAGTGAGCCAGAATGTTTCTAAGATGAGATTATATTTAGAGAGATATATAATGTGAAAGGTTTATCTTATGATATAATTTTCAAGTTATAGGAGTATATTTTTACATATTTTGGAGAGTTTATATATTGTTTTATTTCCAAATATAACAATGTTTTCTTCAGAATTCTTCTGTATCTTGAGATAGAATTTGTTAGTAGTTTTTTTTTTTTTTTTGAGATAGTATTTACTTACTCTACTATTAATAAGGACTTTAATAGAGTTTTCTTCAATTTTTCCTTAAAGGTAGATAAATTCTATGTTGTCTTCTTACTAGATAGTAATTATTTTTAAAGTAGTTTCTTCTTTCCAATCTTGTGCGTCTCTATCTTCATTATTGATATTCTTGATATCTTTATCTTATTATTCTGAAATAATTAACTTATACTTCTTGGATTTGAGGATATATGTAAGATATTCTCCTATATATTCAAAAGAGTATATCTTAATTCTATGAGAATATTATTCTATAAGAACATATCTATCAGTGATACACTGGTATCATTTATGATCTTAGTCTTGAGATTCTTTAATATAAACAATCTTCTATATCTTATTCTTTTTTTTAACCTTATCAGAGTACTTTTCTGTTGATCTAAAAGCTTTTTCTCCTCTATTAAAAGGTGATAGTTCATTTGTTTCTTCAATCTTGAGGTTATTGTATATGATCTCAATAATGGCTTGGGCAATTTGTTTTCTATATATGATTTCTACTGTCTTTTATCTAGTATTATATAGTAGGACCTTAATCTTACCTTTGAATCCTTAGTCTATAACTCCTTCAGCTATATAGAGTCTCTTTTTCTTGACCAGATTACTCCTTTCTATAAGATAAATATATGTAAGTTCCTTTGGAGACTTCTATTCTAATATCTATACTAATAGTTACTTACTTGTCTAGTTTAATAGTTACTTCTATACTAAGTAGAGATCATAGCCAGTATCAGATTTATATACTTTGTCTGAGATTTTCATGATAATATATAATCTCTTAACTTTGATCTTTTCAGAGATTTCTTTAGAATTATCTTCTATTATAGTAATAGTATGTAAGGAGAATAGTCTTTTATTTATATTAGTCTTCTTGTCAGAAAATTTGTGAGATATATATTCTCTCTTTTTGTAGTAGAAATATACTCCTTTCTTTATAAGTTCTTCTTTTCTTATTAGACAGTTTCTTAAATCAATCTTGTAGTCTTGAGGACTTATTTCAGAGTTTATACTTTTTCTCAAATTGATGTTATTTGTCTCTCTTGTTATTATTTCTATTGTCTCTTGGCCTTTAGACTGTAAGGATGATACATGCTCTGGTGATAGCTTATCTTAGATACTATTGTTTATATGGGCAATTGTAGAGTCATCTTTATTTATAAATTTTTTCTGATAACTATCTAGAGATAGTATTGAAGAAGTAGGCTACTTGGGTTCTATTTACAATCTGTTCTTATCAGCTATATTCTATTTCTATAGTATTCAGAAGAGTTTCTAGTCTTATAGTAAATGCTTTAAGATCTTTCTTTCTGTTATTTTAGAATTACAGATTCTTGAGCTTGGTTCTGGCTTCAGCAATATAAACAGAGCTGCAGAACTACTAGATGATGAGTTTCTTTAGGTCTATAGTAGCTGAGTAGACTTTATAGTTAGAGTAATCATCATCTCCTTCACTTGTATCAATTTCAGCATAGGTTTACCAGATGAGAGAGTATACTGATAAATTGTGCCACTACTGGACAACTGTATATATAAAATGGGTAATAACTTTCACTACTTATGAGTCTGTGGTTATATAGAGATCTTCAATCTCATAGTACTCATTATTATTAAGAGTACTGTCTGGATTTTAATTATTATTCAATCTATTAGTATAATAATTAATATCAACTTAGCCTATAAATGTTATTACTTAGTCTGCTTTACCTTTAAATGAGGTAAGGTGGAGGCCTTTTATAGATTTATTTATTTCAATAATAAGATAGAGGGCTTGGATAAGTATGGCTACTTAATTAGCCAGTACTACTATCTTGTTATCTACTGATGTCATTCTGCTATCTCTATCATCTATTTAGTAAGATGGTTAGGGTCCTTCTTCTGTAGTATATTGATTGTGATTTGAGGTTGACTCCTCTATGATATTACTTAGGTAGATAAGCCTATAGGCTAGTAGTTTTGATAGAGTAGCTGTTGGGTATACTGTAAATTTTGATAGGCTTAATATTCTTGATAGTAGTCTATAATAATACTGAGACCACTAACATTAGGTTCAGATGTCTCTTCAATTATCCTCCTAGGTCTAGATGATATAGCAGGGACCTCACTAGATCTAGCAGCTTGTGGTTTTTATTACTAGATTATTCTTACTTATATATAAAGAATTTAATGATCATACATCTCTTCTGAATATATTTTGCATTATTTAAACATATATTACTATATTTAGTACAGTATTTTTGGCAAAAAGTATTAATAATATAATATTAATTTGGAGTTCTAAAGAGTGTACTAGGTAGGGTGGCTCTAGTATATTTAACTTATAGTATGTGAGAAGAAGCCATGGCTTAGAGAGAGGTTTGTTGGGCTTTTGTTCAGATAGACATAAGGTTGGCAGTAGTGAGAGATCAGATACTAGAAAACAGGAGGCTGGGTGAGTAAGCTTTGCTGATAAGATCAAGGCTAGAGAGTAGTTAGTAGGTTTAATAGCTGATTGTAGAGAGATAAGGAGAAGATGAGGGCTACAGGACCTGGTGGAGCTACTTAGAGTGGTAGTGATAGCAGACTGGAAGAGTAGTAGCTGGGAGAGAGAGAGGGACTACTGATAGAGGAGTAACTGCTAATCTGAAAAAAATTCAGATATAATAGTTAATAGAGAGTCTAGGTAAGAGAGAGACATAAGGCTTAGAGACTTGGCTGATAGTATAATGGGCCTAGTAGTGATACTGTTACTTAAGAAATCAGTATCTGAATTTGTAGTCACTATGTGCTTCTGAGACTTAGCAGTTATAGTCAAAAAGGTTTTAGAATTGTTAGCCTAGAAGGTAAAAGAGATGTCCTCAGTAAAGTTTCTGAAGAGACTTAAAGGGATCAAGATGGGCTTTAAGGAGGAGGATCTGATACTGAGAGTACTAGAGAAAGGGGTGATAATCAGAGAAGTAGCATACCAATGATGAGGTATCTATACTGAGACCTCTAAGTAATTCAGCTGATGGTGGCAAATATTTCTATAATAAAAAAAGAAGAGATCAGGAAGCTGATTATTGATACTATCAAGAAGTATGGATATATAATAAATATTAGATTTTGAGTCTAGGAAGGTATGTAGTTTAGGATAGATAATGTGAATATCTGGGTGAGACTAGCAAAGAAGAAAAATATAGAAAAAGAGAGAGATTGGCTGGTGGTACTGAAGTAGGGTCTAGTGGAATATAAGGTATTAAGAGCAAAGGAGAAAAAGGACTTGCTGAAGGTACTGGTAGATTTGGTAAGAGTAGTAGAATAGAAGAGACTGGCTTGGAAGAAGTTTGAGACTAGGATAGTAGTGGATATTATCAATAGCAAGAGGGTATATCTGAATTAGACTGCTTGGGAGAGGGCTTAAGAAAGGCAGCAGCAAAGAGAGTTATTGGTGAGTTTGGAGGGAGGTCTAAAAGTAGTGAGGACAGCTGAGATAGCTGAGATGAGAGCCAGTACCTAGGTGGGAGAGTCATTGATACTATGAGAGAGAGGTCTAAAAGAAAGAGTGGCTCAACAGTAAAGTATAGTGGCTGAAGATATAGTGATAGATGAAGGGACCTAGGTCCAGTATGAGGTTCTGACTGTAGGGGGAGAGGATAAGTTGCAGAATATACAAAAGGAGACCTAGAATAAGTCAGTAAGAATAAATGATAATAGTAGTTAGAAAGATGAGAGATAGAGGATAGACCTGAGAGAGAAGATGATAAGGGATGAGAAATAGCTATGTATAGAAGATACTGTTAAATATTATGGCTGAGAAGTTGAAAGAGATTAATTTTTATATTATCAGTGAGACATATTGTGAAGATATTCTGTGAAAATAAGAGGTAGTATATAGGCTTCAGGATTAGTTAATAGCTGCTCTACTAGAGGAGGAGAAGTATATAGTCAATGAGAAGAGAGAAATAGAGCTTTTGGAGATTATGAATAAGCATGTAATATACCTATGAAGTCTGAGGAAGGGACTGGTAAAATGGCAGATAGTATATAAGAAGTATCAGACATCTATAGAGGTACTAGATAGAGAAAACTATCAAAAGGTATTAGTAGTGCTAGATACTCAGTAGAGAGAGGTGATCAAACTTGAGACTGAAAGAAACTTGAATATGATTGACAATAGTGAGTATAAAATTATAGAGCAGACCACTCTTCTATATATATTATTTTCTATAAATAGTTCAACTAGAATCTTCTCTCTAAATATCAATATATTAAGGAAGACAATATAGTATAGAAATATTTTCTCTTGGCTATGGAGACTGAATGCTGATTTATTCTTGCTATAGAATTTAAGGTGTAATGAGAACTCAGATATACAAGACTAAATAATAGAATAGGGGGAGAGTAATAGTGTAGAAGAGCAGAGTAGATATTTTGATTTAGAAAGGAAGGAGATATTGGGGATATTGGACATTAGGGGATAAAGTAGTATAGAGGACATATAGGAGAGTAGGTTGGGGTCTAGTGATGGTAGGATCATATTACTGCCTGGCAGAGAGAGGGGCTCAAGTAGAATAGATAAGTAGATTGCAAGACTCAGACAGACTGGTGAAGGTAGAGATTGACTGTCTGGGTAGAGACTTTAATATAGTTCATAAGATAGGCTGGACAGGACTAATGGTGAGAAGGTTATCTAGGAGTAAGGGAATAGAGAGTTGAGAGAAGATTAAAAGACTTAGCTCTCTAGTAGATACTAGCTGACAGAGGTAGAGAGATTATCAGATTTATATATACTGAGTAGATGAGCTTAATTCTTAGATTGACTAGATTCTAACTACTGAGTATTGAGAGAGGATATCTGGAAATCATTAAAGACTATATAGTATCCTTGGTCTGACCATGAGATATATAAGGATTAAAGAGAGTGAGGAGGAGCCTGATCATTAGTGTCTGAACACTTCTTTATTAGATGAGCCCTCTTTGTGAAATATCTGAGTGATGAACATTAGATCTGTAGTATATAGTAAGTCTTATTATTAAGGATCAGTAGTATTGACTAGAGGGGAGAGGCTGGGAGAGTATGGAGTACTCAGAGGAGAGAGAGTATATGGTAAAGTTGATAGAGTAAACTAGTCTACTGAAGGATGAGTAGATGATTGATTGGAGAGTTTAGTATATATATCAGGTTCAAGGTAGAGAAACTGCAGGATTTACTAAGAAGGGTGAAAGATATATAAGTAAAGAGTATAATGGCTCAGCTGTAGTAAAAAGATTTGAAGGAGAGAAAATAGCTTAAAAAGTTTTTATTAAGGCTTCTTTAGATACGAAGGGTGAGACAATAGTGAAATAAAGTATTAGATGAGTTAGAAGAGCTGGTGGTAGAGACTCATGATATCTTGGATCAGTTGAGTGAGTGCTGAAGACTATTGTAGAGTAAAGAGAAGAGTGAGAAGAATGCTCAGGCCATTAAGTAGTATTTGGAGGACTGATATCTAGATTCAGCTAAGAGTCTAGACAAGCTTGGGGTACTAGTTCAAGAGAGAGAGATTTTTCAGATTTTGGCCAAGATAAGTCTTGGGACAGTCCCTAGAAAGGATGGTCTGCTCTGGGATTTTTAGAAGAAAATGACAGGCAAGAGAGTAGTATTAGAGAAGATGATATAAATATATAATAAGATTATTGACTCTAGAGTATAGATTGGGAGACAGTATCTGGGGCTTATAGCTTTATTATATAAGGATAAGGAGAGAAGGGAGGAGTGGAAGAACTAGAGACCAATTATGCTTTAAGATATAGATTATAAGCTAGTTATAAAGATTTTAATGGTTAGATTGTAAAAGATGACTCAGTAGATACTGAGAGAAGAATAAAGAGACTTTGTTTATAGCTGCTTAATCAGAGATAAGACAGTATGGATCCATGGTATCATTGAGAGAATGAGAGCTATGAGAATGGATAATTACTTAATGTTTCTAGACCAGGAGATAGAGTGTGGTGAGTATGGCTGAATAGAGTACTTAAGCACATTAGAGTCTCTCTATATTTTTAGTAGTTCTTGATCAGTCTGTTAGAGGAGAGTTAAGCTGCTATCCTGATTAATAGATATAGAGAAGTTTTATTTCCTCTGAATAGAGAGATACTGCAGAGTGATCCACTATTATCTATTCTATATACTCTCTTCTTAGAGTCTTTGTTAGACAAAATTCAGTATAGGGTGGGGGGGTTGAATATTCTTAATATGAATTAGAAAGTGGGGAGCCTTTGTAGATAATATAGTAGTCAGACTGGACTCTATAGAGAATGTAGTAGAGTTGAAAAGAGTAGTGGAATAGTATGAAGAGTGCTTAGGGGCTAAGCTCAACTAACATAAATATAAAACTCTGGTACTAAGAGAAGAAATAGTTAGAGGGGATCTGATAGGAATAATTGTCCCAGCAAGAGGGATAGTTTGCTATCTGGGGATTTACTTCTCAGTATATAGCTCTCTACTACTCAGAGAGTAGTAAGAGTAATGGCTAATAGATTAGAGGAATGTACTTCTGGGTTGAAGTGGCCAGTATATCTCTCTGATGGGGAGGATGATAGTATTAAATGTATATTAATTGCTGAAGCTATGATATCTAGAGTATTACCTGGACTTTCTAGTATAGGTAGTAAAGAGACTTCTGAAGATAGTTAGATCTTAGATTTGGGCTAGATAATATAGTTAGATTGGATGGAAAATATTAATATTACTGGTAAACTAGAGGGTCCTTGGTCTTGTAGACTTTACTAAGTACTTACATTATTTGAGAATATAATAGCTAAAGTAGACTAGTGAGCTGAGGGACCATAGTTGAGTCTCTCTTATACAGAAGGTATAGTTCTCTCCCAGGGGAGCATCTGGTGACTTGCTCTCTCTAATAGCACTCAAGAAGGACCATAGAATATAGTATAGGGGCTTCTGATAGAGAGTGGTTGATGGGGCCTATTGTATTGATATCTACTGGTAGAGTGATAAGGATGAGAAGAAATGGAGACTTCAGATATAGAGATAGGACTGTCTTCTATTAGGGGGTACTCTAGTGAATAATTTCAGTCCTGAGGATAGAATGGAGTATTTTTGAGAATAAGGAAGAGATCTATAATCAGAGATCTGACAGATGGTGGAAATCAGTGAAGAGTGAGACTAGACTGATATCTAATCATAGAGCAAGATAGTAATACAGTGACTTCTGCTCAAGTTCTAGATAGTATAGTGGAGATTTCTGCAGCAGAATATAGTATTGAACTTTCAGTCAGAATATCTAGTAGAAGGGGATATCTTTGATTATGAGAAGTACTATAATATTGAGCAGAAGGGTGGAATAGTATAGACTTCAGAACATTGACTGGAAGAGTGTGAGGTCTTGGTGAACTTCTGAAAGATAATTAAAGACTGACTGAAGGTACAACTGCCTGAGCAGAGAGCAGAGAGGTGGTGGGTTGCTCTTTGGATATAGCTAGTAGAAGGAGTAGATAATGAATAGTTAATAGTTAATTGGGCTCTAACTATTTAGGTTAGACTTGCTGGATATTGGCTATATGTTTTTGAAGATGACCAGAAGTTAGCTCTTAAAGTATAGATCATGAGACAAGAGTGATTAGTATTAGAGCCTCTGAATGGATAATAGTAGGAATGGGGAACTCAAGAGAGTCTGTATTATAGACTTGTAGAGAAAATTTATGTAAAGAGTAAGAAAAGAGTCTGAGTATCTGAGGGGATAATTTCTTTCTGAAGGAATAAAGAGAGAAAAAGTCCCCTGTAGGAGGGACTAATCTTTATTAATATAATATAGAATAGTTAGTAATAAATACAAAAGTCCAAGTGACTATAAAAAAAAAAAAAAAAAAGAGAATTTGATAATAGAAGTGGAATTTCTTTTGATAGATATAGTATTCCTTATAGTTCAGAAAGGCCTTGGCTTTATAGTAGCAATTGTTGAGGAAGAGGTTCAGAAAATATTTACTTGCAGCCTTAATAGATTCTTATATACATTTCTTATAAAAATATCTACCAACTAGCTTGTTAAATTTCTCCTTAAGTTCAGAAGTATAGGAGACTTCTTTGTTAAGTATGAGAAAAGTATTAAATATTTCTTAGATGGTTTCATTGTTGAGTTTATTAAACTCCTCTTAGCTGGTATGAGTTTTAATCTACTTGATGATAATTCTATTAGATTCTTTAGCTTAAGTCTGAAGAGTATCTAGGATAAAGGTGTTTTTTAACTATTACTAATAATGTTAGCAATATTTACTGGTTCTGATTATAGTGGATTCTTGAAGAAAAGTTACTTATGAGTGGGAAGTAACTTCCACTACTATCAAATTATAATAAAACTATATATTGATAGAATTAATATATTGCAAATAGTCAATAATAACTATTGGCCCTAAGTTCTGAGTTCTTGAGGAAGTACTGAGTTTTTATTATCTATTATAGTAGAGTCTAGGTATCACTTTCAGATTCTTATACTAGTAGTAGTGCTATGCTTATATTCTAAGTTAATTAGACTCAGAATTGTTAACAAGTCAGATCTGAGAGTTCTGTAATAAGAATACTACTTTATTCTTATATTTAGTAAAAGTAGAGCTAAGGTTATAATATACTTAGTATAGAGAGTATTTATATATATTTGAAGACTATAACTAATATAGTATGCTGAATATATCTATATATAGTTATACTACTTTAGATAACTATAACTACTAGTTAGAAATTCTATAGAAATTTCTATAAGAATTTCTATTGAAATTTCCAGTAGCTTGTAGATATATAATAATTTATTACATTGTTGATTTTCTCAATTTTCTTTAAGTCTATATGAGTTCTTTCTTTAAAAACTATAAATCTAAGAAATTTGAGTTTCTGTTTTTCAAAGTAATGTTTCTTAGTATTGAGCCTTAGATGATTCTTTTAGATAAGTTAAAAAAATTCTTCTAGATATTGTAAATATATCTTGAAATTTGCTAAATAAATATAGAGTTATCTATATAGATAATTAGATAGTAGTAGATTAATAGAGTATAGATTGAATTTATTATTCTCTAAAAGATTAGAGATATATTATAAAGTCTAACAAGTATTTAGAAATATTCAAATAGTTTTTTTAGAGTAAAAAATACTGTTCTTAAGATCTATGTAGTCTAATAAGAGTTTGTTCTAAGCACTATTATTTATATGAGCAATCATTAAGTTGTTCTTACTCTTGGATTTTTTCTAATAACTATTTAGAGATAGTATCAAAGAAGTATACTACTCTGATTCTATTTACATTTTATTCTCATCAGCTATATGCTGCTCGTTTTTTTTTT
>RBNI01003738.1:0-15296 GCA_003990745.1 Jimgerdemannia flammicorona
CCCCCCCACTATCTCTCAATGAAAGACTACTTTATCAAACACTATCTCCATCTGCCCACTACTATGTTTATAAATCCCTTCCACAAGACAGTGACATTGCCCACCCTGGGGACTCCAACCAACCCACCACCCAGTCAGCAGATCTCCCAACAACCCCTCTCACCTTAACAACTTCTCCTGGATACCCATCTGTTGCTCTTCCTTAAAAACAAAGAGCCAATGTCCAGCCAACCCTATCTACACTGCTAAAACCCACCTGACAGTGAGCCAATTATTGCTGACACCTCCCACTAATTGAGATTTCAAATCCTCTCATTGACCTCTCTCTCTATCTGGTCTCCTCTTCACACCCAGCCAGTCCCCTACTGCTATCCAAAAGTCCCCCAGAATCTCACACTCTACTAGCAATGTTCTGGTGTTTGCACAGATCCCCCAACTTGCCCTACATTATAACACTCCTCACAATCTAATCGGCCACCATCCACCAGATGCCCAGCATGGAAATTCAACATGATATTCCTCTGTAGCAACTGCTACCATACTACCCAGAACTTGGGAGAAAGCCACCTCTGCACCTCAGCACTCCATGACCAGACTTCTGCCCAGTCCCACTCCTCACCAATCCTCACTACCTGCCAACTAATAGGCCAGAGATCCTGGCCAAGTCCCCGCTGATACTCCACTCCATCACCAATATCAAACTCAGTAAGTAGAACATCCTCCAGAAGCAGTCAGTCCTATTGCTATATAGCTGGACCCCACTGCACCTTCCCCTCATTGCCTTGCCAGCACAGGCCTATCTGGTGTGCTCTATCCACCACCCCCCACCAGAAGCCCTCATACTATAGCTGTTGGCTTCCATTCAGATCCACCAGAGAGAGCAAATCTCCTGAAGACTCTCAAGGGGAGAATCTCATCTCCCACACCTTCTGCATTAGTGGCACCCAACCTCCTCTCTGCAGTTCAACAACTCTTTTCAATCACCAAGCTCACAGACAGTGCAGCCACTTAGGGAAGTCTATAAGGCCTAGTCCTCTCCTAACTACCAGTATTGCAAGAGTATCCCAACTGATCTGAGACCTCCTCCCTGTCCAAATCCAATCTCTAGCCAGTTTTATCAGCCTCTTCACCACCCAAGCTGAGAAGTCTAAGTGATAGGCCACATACCATAGCTTGGGGAACCAGTAGACATTCAGAATCGATACCTGGCCTGCCAGGGAGATGTGGCAACCCCCCCAGCCTCTAAGAGCCTCTCCCCAAATGGCCACCCTCCTCTCCCACCACACTTGTGGCATAACAGATCTATATATAGAAAGGAAGATGCCCAGATACTACACCACCTCTTCTATAGGGACAATTGTTCCAATGATGTTCCCTCTCACTAGCCCATTCCCCAACACCATTGTCTCACACTTATGTCAGTTGAGTTTTGCCCCAGAGTGTGCCTCATACCATTCCACTGTCTCCTTAAGTACCTCAACATCTGCCACTGATCCAAGTCCAACTACCATATCATCTGCAAAGGCCCCCACCTTCCACACCACACCATACATAGAGAGCCCTGCCACCTTCTATCATATTATATCTATCAAAGGTTTCAATGAAAGGGCATAAAGAATAGGAGACAGCAGGTCTCCCTGAAGAACTCCTCTTCTCAAGAGAAATGCCAAACCCCAGTGACCATTATACATTAGCACTGCCCTACTGTCCTCTAAAAGATTCAACATAGAAGCCTGAAATCATGAGGAAATACAAATTTTATCCAGCACCTTGCCCAGCCATATCTGCCAAACATGGTCATAGGCCTTCTCCTGGTCCAAAAATATCAGTCTACCATCCAGTCCACAAGGCTGGACCCCTTCAATGACACCATGTACCCAGACAGTCCCATCCCTGATAAGCCTGCCTCCTACAAAGCCCCACTACTCCTCACCCAGCACCTGTTGGGCAACCTTCTGTAGCCTCACAACAATCACCTTTGTCACCATCTTCCTGTCCATATCCAGAAGCATGATTGGCCTCCAGTTCTTCCAGTCCTCCTGTCTTTCCTTGTCTTTGTACAATAAGGCCACCAGCCCCAAGTCCTGCTCTCCAACCCACTTGCCATTCAGAAGAACATAGTCATAGAGGGCAGCCATCTCTCCTAACACTTCAGGGACCTTCACCATCTTCCTCCAGAAGTCCCAAGGTAATCCATCCTCTCCAGGTGCTGTCCCAAGCTTAGTTGCCACAAGGACTCTCTGGATCTCCTCCTCTTGGACCAGTATGATCAAGTCACCAAGTCTCTCTACTTGTGGCAGTTCTCACTCCTCCAGCATATCTCCAATTGCCTCTTCATCTGCACCCTCTTCCTCCTCACTCCACAGACCCCTCCATCTCTCCTTCAGTACCTCCAAGACCTGTTGCATGCTATGCACCATTTCCCCCTCAGCATCAAAGACCCCATCTCATCAATGTTGCACCCTCCTCACTTGGAGGAGCCTAGACAGATTCCTAGTAGACTGCTCTCCCTCCTCAAGTCCCTATCACTATAGTCTGGCAGCCATTCCTTTCATATGAATCTCCTTCTTCTCTCTCAAAATCTGTTATAGCTCCACTACCTCCAATTTTACCTACTTCAACCTCCAATCCTCCACCTCTTCAGAAAAAAGCAAATCAGCTCATTCTATCTGCAATCTAATCAGCCTATTAGAAGCACACCTAACTTGCTTCCTTCTCTGCCTCCCAGCCTCCCTACCAGCTCCTCCCCAATAAACCCTCACAGTCTCCTTCAACCTCATCCAATAGATACCTATAGAAGAACCCTCACATATCTAGTTAGTGATCTTCACTTGGATGTCCTCCACCCATGGGTCCCACAACTCCTTCACAGCTAGTAGAGAGGAGTTAAGGCACCAATGTCTGGGTCCATCTCCACTCCCCCCAAACTGCCCCTGCCCCAATAGCCCTTAGTAATCAGACCATAGGCACCACTCTACCTCCAGAGTCCTCCAAACATCAGCACCCCAACATTTGGCTGACAGAATCCAGTCAATCCTCATATCCAGTCCATTCACCCAGTGTGTATAGACCCTCCTGTTGCCCCACTGCATTCTACCCATATCTCCTAAGGAGCTAAGGTTCTCTACCTCCTTCCACTTACCCAGACCACCACTCCTCCTGCCTACACTCCTCCCTCCATTAGTTCTATCCAGCCGTGGATCTCACACCATATTAAAGTCACCTCCCAGAACATCAATACCTTCCTCCAAGAGAATACCCTCCTCCAACAGATCTCTAATCCACTCAATCCACTCACTTCTAACTGTAGGGCAGTAGCAGGAGCCAATCCTCACTGATTTCTACCCAGGTCAATGTCATTCTCCCCATTCCAAACAGTCACCCCAGCTCTTGATTCTGCTCAAATCTCCTCTACCCTTTCTCACCAGAATCACCACTTTGCCAATCCAAGCAGTAGCTCCTCCCCATTCTCTAGTCCACTCCACCTGATCTCCTCATCCTCACACCATACATCCTGCAGTAAAAGGAGATCAGCCTCCAATCCCTTAAGCCAAGTAAAAATGTTCTTATGCCACCCAGAACCCTGTAACCCATTCACATTCAGAGAGAAAATGTTAGTTGTACTATTCATAAGGAATAATGTTGAATATCAATCTCATTCTCTACAAATCTACATTCAACTCCTCCTGTGCCAAGTCCAAGTTATGTGCCACAGCCAGTTCCCACTCTTCTGCTGTCTGTGCCTCCAACCAAACCAGAAGTTCAGCCATCACCCCATTCTCTTTTTCCTCAAAGTCCTCATGATACTTCAGGCATACCTTTTACCAGAGTTGCAAACCATGATGCTCTGCCCAACAGTAGCCACATACTTATTAGCAATAACTGCCAGCTCAGCCTCCCTCTTCTTATCAACCTTATATCCCTCCTCCTTCAGGAGGATCATAAGTATCTCTGCCTTCAGTGTCCCCACCACTCCATCTCTATGCAGAATCTGCACCTAATACTCCTCAGGCATCACTCACAGGTCCACTCCTCAGCTGCAAAGTTATCCACCATCTTGCTCATCTACAGCAGGTTTCCCACCTCCTTCCCTCCTGGCATCCCTGGCCTTCCTGCATCTAATATTGTGGTGTCTGCCCCTATACTGACTGTCTCATCCCATCTCTCCTCTAAGACATCCACCAGCTCATCCTCACCAACTGCCACTACCTGTCCACCTTTCATCATGTCAGGAATCCCAAAGTGCACCTGCTGAGCACCTCTCATCTGTTTATCCTCTACTATCTGACCTCTTGCAGCAGGACTCCACTGGACTAGAGGTGGGGTATTGTCCATGATATGTTCCCAGACTTTGAATGTACTATCTGCAAATGGGTCCTTGCATGGTGTCTTCTCCTCCCCCTCCAGGCCCTCCTCCACATCTCCTCCACCCTTACTAGTCCAGATACTTGCCTTCACCCCCTCTGACTTCTCAGCACCCCCAGCCTTCAACTTCACCCCTCCTTCCATGCTTGCCAGCAGCTCCCTCTGTCTCCTCTGCCCTTGAGCCCTCTCCCACTACCTCTTGTCAGTGCAAATATGTTTCTCATTGACAATCTCCAGATGTGTCGACTCTACATACTCCTTTCATGTCTTTGTCTACTACTTGACAGCTCCACTCATCTCCTTCAGAGCCTCCAACAGATCCTCCTCCTCCTCCTCACTCTCTTTCACCCTCAACATCTGACAACTGAAAGCCCCCCAAAGTATCACCACTGGCCAGTCACTCATATTCCCAGTGACCTCCTTCCCTGCCAGTCTAATCCTGATATCAACATCTTCAGTCCTGATGGTAGTCCCCTCCTATAACTGGAAACCAATATCAACCACATCACTGAACTCTGCCATCACCTCCTCAACCCTCCTCATCTCAACCACCATTACTATAGGCACCCCCTTCACCAGCAACTGCACCACCCTGGGGTCCCACCTCAGACAACACACCATAGAAACCACTATATCTCCAACTGCCACTCCAGTTTCAGAGCCTCATCTAGTGTGCCTGCCTCCTCAAAGGCCACCTCAACTCCCTCCAGACTCTTCAGAAACTTTATTGAGACAGCTCCAGCCATTCACTTCAAGATAATCCCCAGTACTATCCTTGCCATCACTGCTAAGCCATAGAAGCACAAGGTAGCTACAAACTCCAAAATCAACTTCTTGAGTAATGGTGCCACCACCAGCCCCATCACACTATCTGCCAGGTCACTCTTCCACATCGGGAACCCCTGCCCCACCTTGCCATCAGCCATCACATCTCTTTTTTTTTTCTGATTTCTCATTATACTCCCATCAGCAGTCTCACCTCCAGCCACAGCACCTCCAGCCCCTACACCTACATCCCTTGCTGGAGTACTGCTCCCCCTCTCAATGCTAGCCTTACCCTTCCCCTCAGCAGTACCAGTCCTAGTTCCAGCTGGTCATCCACTCACCCACAAAGCTGGAGGGTCCAGGCCTTCACCTGACACTGGACCTCCTCCAGAGTCTTCTCCACCCTTTGACCCTCCAAAATTCCCCATCCCCAGTCCATAATCTCTCTCCACTTACTGCTAGCTGAATGCCCCAGGTCCACCCAACTCAGCACACCCATCAGCACTCTTGCTTGATGAAATTTTTATAGTACCTTTTCTCTGAGTTGTGTCAAAAACTGTTGCTTGAAGTTAGTGTAATGTGAATTGTACAGAAGAAAGGTGCTCACATTTAGAAATTCTCTATTAATACTAAGACTTTATAAAAATATTTATATCTTTTTTTAATACTAAATATCTTATCTTAGCTAATTATAAAATCTTTTGAAATATTATAGAACTCTATAATTATCTTTACTAATAACTATTTTTTTAGTTTTTGTTTTTATTTCTAAAACTCTTTTGGATTCTTCTTTCAGATCTTATATAAATATTCTCTTTTCTACTCAAATATAACTCATCTTATTTTCTTTAGAACTTCTTAAGACTACTTAATCCTTTAAGTATCTCTTTGAGCTACTTTAGATCTACTTGATCTTTTTTATTAGTTACCTTTTTTTAAAAAATCTAGAATTGTTATAATATATAAAACAATTAATAAGATTAACTATTAAAATAGTATACTATTATTAATCTAATAGAGGTACTTAATATATTTGTTACTAAAAATACTATTATTATATACTGAGAGAGTGAGATATATTTTACTAACTTCCACTCTTTCACTGATACCATTCAGGTGACATAAGACTCAGACAACACTTTTTACAATATTTTTAGTGATAGATGACTATCGACATGGATAGCAATGATTGCACTGGTGAGTGTGCTGACCAGGGAAGCAGTGGTGCCTTTGACTGGCAGCAAGTGGAGAGGAGGGGAGATGGTTTGGGGATGCCAGGGGCCTCTTTGGCTGGCTGAGATACTGGTGGTGGAGGGAGGGGTGGCCTGAGGCAACAAGGAGGGGAGAGGTTGACCTTTGCTGATAAGATCAAGATGGGGAGAATGGCCTCTGGTCTGGATGGTTGGCTGGGCCTGGAGAGGACATCGATGGCTACTGCTGGGGGACAGGGAGGAGTGCCTGGGGGAGTGTCCAGTGGTAGAGGAGGGGGGGGAGTAGGGGCTGGAGATGTGACTGTTGATGGGGCTGTAACTGGGAATCTGAAAAAAAATCCAGATGTGATGGTGGTTGATGGTTCAGAACAGAGGGTGGGCACAAGGCCCAGAGAACTGGCAGATGAAGTGATGGGCATGGTGTCAGTACTGTTACTCAAGAAATCAAGGTCGGAATTCACAATCACACTGTATTTCAGGGGTTTAGTAGTAACTGTGAGGATGATTTTGGAGCTGGTGGTGTAGGAGGTGAAAGGGGCTGCATTGGTGAAGTTGTTGAAGGAGAAAGAAGAGGTCAAGGTGGGGTTTGAGGAGGAGGAGGCATTGCTGGCAATCATGGAGAAGGGGGTGGCAGTGGGCAGGGTAGTTGTCCCTATGGCCAGATGCATGCACTGGGACCCCTGAGTGGTACAGTTGATGGTATTGGATCTTCCTATGGTATTAAGAGAGAGGGCTAGGGAGTTGATTGTGGGTGCAGTCAAGGAGTATGGGGAGATTGTGGATATTGGGTTCAAGGTCTGGGAGGGTACAGAGCTCTGGACTAGTGATGTTGATATCTGAATGAGGCTGGCTAGAAAGGAAAACATGGGGAAGATGAGGGATTAGCTGGCGACTCTGAAGTAAGGACAGGTGGAGTGCAAGATCACATGGGTGAAGGGACTCAGGAAGAGGAGAAAGATTTGCTCGAGGCTCTGGAGGATCTGACAGGTGTGGTCAAGCATAGGAGATTGGCTTAGAAGAAGTATGAAGCCAAGACAGTGGTGGAAGTAGTCAATGGGAAGAGGATCAGGAAGGATCAGATAACCTGGGAGAAGATGCAGGGGAGGAGAATCCAGAAGGAGCTGCTAGCAAAGTTGGGTAGTGGTGTTGCTGGCAGCAGTACAGGGGATAGGAGAGTGGGATTGCATGAGAGTGCCTGGGTGGGGGAATGTGGGATGGCCCAAGGTAGAGTCTAGGATAGATCAAGGAAGGAGAGAGAGGATGGTGTAGAGGTAGATGCAGAAATGAGCAAAGGAGTACACTCTTAGTATAGTGTCCCAAGTGGGGCAGGGGGTGAGAAGGAGTTACTGAATATACCAAATGAGGAGTGGGATGAGTCAGTGAGGAGGAGCACTTTGGTGGACCCAAAGGTGGGGGGTAATCGGGTCACCCAGGGTATAGTAGAGGCAGTGGATGATAAGAAGTGGCTGTGGAAGACTCTGGAAGGAGTAGCAGTGGAGGAGCTGGGGGGAGAGGACTTCCAGGTTATGGAAGAGAGGTATTGGGAGGAAATCCTTCATGGTGAAGAGGTGCTGAGAAAGGTGAGAAATGAGATCCTGGCAGTTCTCTTAGAATCGGTGGAATACTAAGTTATTGATCAGAGAGAGGAGGAACTTAGAGAGATTGCAAATGACCAGATAGCATACTTGTAGGGCATGAGGAAGGGCTTGGAGAAGTGGAGAGTGGTCTGCACTGACTATCAGTCAGAGATAGAGGTGGTGGATGGGGTGGAATGTCAAGAAATCTTAGAGATGTTGGATGCTCAGGCAGTCACAGAGAGTGACTTGGAAGCAGAGCAGTGCTTGGATCTGGCTGGGGATGAGATGAGCATGGAATACTAGGCTGGAGTCTCAAACTTAAACATTATTCAATATAAACAGTATACTAGAATCTCTTTGAACATGAATGAGTTATGGGGGGCAGCTAGGAGGAGATACATATTTGGATGGCTAAAGGGACTGGATGCAGATCTTTTCTTACTGCAGGATGTATGTTATAAGGCAGATGTGAACTTCTAGGATTGGACTAGAGAATGGGGGGGAGCAGCAGTGTGGTTTGGGCAGGTGGGTATCCTAGTCTGAAAGGGGATGGGGGACATTGGTGATATAGGACATTGGGGGAGTTGGTTGGTGTGGGGAGTGTGGAAGAGGCCTGGATGGAGCCCTTTAATGGTCAGGTCATACTATTGCCCAGTGGAAAGGGGGGAGTGGGTGGACTGGATCAGGAATTTACAAGAGGCTGGTGTCATGGGGGAAGCTGGAATCGACTGCCTGGGGGGGGGACTTCAACATAGTATGGGATAATGTGGTGGACAGGACCAATGGTGGGAGAGGAATGAGGGGCTGAAGTGGTGGGTTAGATGGTTGGATGGAGATGGAGAGGTTGAGCTCTTTGGTGGACTTGGGGAGATAGTTCTGAGAAGATCATCAAATTTATACTCACTGGGCAGCAGGGCTGGGTTCCAGGATCGACTGGATACTGATGGCAGAATGCTGGAGAGTAGATGTCTGGGTCATGCTAGAGGTGGTTTGGTGCCCATGGTCAGATCACTGGGGTCTGCTTGAGGGGTGGAGGTTTGGAGGAAGTGGGTGTGGGCCTGGACATTGGAGACTGAATTCCTCTTTATTGGAGGATGGTGAGTTATGGGCTGCCTGGGAGACAGAGGTTATTGGGAAAATCAGCCAGTTGCAAGAGTGGGGCCTGGTGATTGGAGATCATTAAAGGAGGCTGAAATCGAGTGCTCAGGGATATTGGAGAGAGGCAGGGATGGGAAGGAGTGTTCAATGGTGGCAGAGAAAACATTGGGCCTCACAGTGGCTGGTGGCACTCCTGGGGAGATGGGCAGGAGCACTAGAAGATAGAGAGGTGGTAGATTGGCAGATTGAGAAGATTCAAAAGGAAGTCAAGGAGCTTAAGGAGGTGATATGATTAGAGGAAGAGGTTGAATTGAAGGGGATGGTTGCAAGGTTGAGATGGTAAGGGTTGGAGGAGGGGGAAAGACCCACTAGGTTTTTATTGTAGATGTTGCAAGCATGGAGAACTAAGCAGTGGTGGGATGGTCTTTTGGATGAGAATGCGGAGATAGTGGTGGAGACTCTGGCAATTCTGGGATTGCTAAGGTCCTGCTGGGAGGACCTATGGAGTGAGGAAGATGGGGGAGAGGATGCCTTGAACATTGAATGGCAGTTGGAGGGTTGGCATCCAAACCTGGCGATGGGTCTAGGGACTCTGGGGGACTCAGTGAGAAGAGAGGAAGTCTGCAAGGTCCTGGCTTTAATGAGCAAGAGGATAGCTTTAAGAGAGGATGGACTTCCCTGGGATTTTTGGAAGAAGATGGCCAGGGTAGAGGTAGTATTGGAGGAGTTGACAGGGATTTGTGACAAGGTTCTTCAGTCAGGAACTTGGATTGGGGGCCAGTGCCTAGGGCTGGTCTCCTTGCTCTATAAAGATAAGGGGAGAAGGGAAGATTGGAAGAACTGGCATCCAATCATACTCCTTGACATAGACCACAAGCTAGTGATGAAGGTTTTGGTGACTAGGCTGCAGGAGATTGCTCAGCAGGTACTGAGAGTTGAGCAACAAGGATTTGTTGGTGGTTGGTTGATCTGAGATAGGATGGCCTGGGTCTATGGTGTGATTGAAGGGGCTCAGGCTGCTGGGGTTGATGGCTGATTGGTGTTTCTAGATCAGGAGAAGACATATGATAGAGTGAGGAGGTCTGGCTGAAGGGGGTGCTGAAGTGGGTGGGTATTTCCCTGGAGTTCAGGAGATTATTAATAAGTCTTTTGGAGGATAGTCAGGCAGCATTAGTAGTCAATAGCCACAGGGGTGTAACCTTTTCTCTGGGTCATAGGGTGCCACAGGGAGATCCTTTATCGCCCATCCTGTATGCCCTTTCCTTGGAGCCTCTTTTGGACAGGATTAGGTACCAAATTGGGGGTTTGGATATTTTGGGGATTAATTAGAAGGTGGGGGCCTTTGTGGATAATATGGTGGTTGGATTGGGTTCATTGGCAGATGTAGAGGAATTGCAGCAGACTGTGGAATAGTATAAGAGGGGCTCTGGTGCTAGACTCAATTGGCACAAATGTGAGACTATAGTGCTAGGTGGCAGAATAGTTGGTGGTGACATGATTGGGATGATGGTGCCAGCAGGGGATCCAGTTCACTATCTGGGGATCTACTTCTCAGTGTATGGGTCCTTACTACCTTGTAATTAGTGGGAACAGTGGCTCTGGGCATGGGGGGATGTACTCTTATGGTGGGGAGGTCGGCATATTTCCTTGGCAGGAAGGGTGATGGTGCTGAATGTGTACTGGCTGCCAAAGTTGTGGTATGTGGGGTACCATCTGGATTTCCCAGTGTGGGTGGTCAGGTGCCTTCTGAAGATGGCAAGGACATGGATCTGGGCTGGGCAGTGGAGTCAGATAGGGTGGGAGGTGCTGACCTTATCTATGGATGGTGACAGACTGGGCTTGGTGGACTTTTCCAAATGACTTCTTTACTTGTGCACATGGTGGCTAAAAAGGGTGAGTGAGTTGAGGGGCCAGGAGTGGGTACTACTCATGCAAAGAGTATGGGAGGCCCAGTATTCTCCCCATGGTGCATCTGGCAATCTACTTGCAATGGTGGTCTTAGAGGAGAGCAGGAGGATGTGGTATAAGGGCTTTTGGTGAGGGGTGGTGGATGGTGCCCAGAGGATTAGTCTTCGATGACAGAGTGGTGAAGGCGAGGGAGATTGGGGACCACAGATGTAGAGATGGGACAGGCTACTCTTAGGTGATGCTTTAGTGGAGAAATTTCAGCTTGGTGATGGAATGGAGTACTTGCAGAGCTTAGGAGGAGATCTGTGGCCTATAGCATGGTAGTGGGTAGGGATTGGCAAGGAGTGGAACTGGAATAGGCTTTGGCCTTGGAGCAAGCAGGTATTGCAGTGGCTTCTCCCCAAGTTCTGAGTCGTGTAGTGGTAGTATCTAAGGCAGAATGTGATGTTGAACTTTCAGTCTGGTCACTTAGTGGCTTATGGCCAGTATGAGTGTGAGGAATGTTTGGATGTTAGACAGGAAGGAGGAGTGATATAAATGCCTAAACATTGGCTTGGCAAGTGTGATATTTTGGGGGTTTTTTGATGCTATATTGCAGACAGGTTAGGACTGCAAGCCCTGGTGAGAGTGGAAGGGGGGAGATAGGGAGAGCACTGCCACAGGTTGGTGGAGGGGGTTGGTGATGAATGGCTGACCCTAGGTTGGGCTCTAGCAATTTGGGTTGGGCTAGCTGGACATTGGTTATATGTATTCGAGGAGGGTCGGCAGATTGAGATTGGAGATAGGATGGCACATTGAGAATGGCTATTATTGGACATTTTGAATAGCTGGTGGCAGGGGTGGGGATCAGGTGGGGGTAGCAGGTGGGGATTGGTGAATTGTATTTACCAGAAAAGTAGAGGGAGGGTTCAGATAGTGGGTGGGAGGGTCATCCTCCAACTGTGAGAGGTTGAGGGGGGCAAGGGGGATCTGAGGGGTATCAGTTAAGGGGATGGGGGTATTATTGTATTATTAATATAGATTGAGTAATAAAGGGAAGTCCGAGTGACTATAAAAAAAAAAAAAAAAAAAAATATATATATATATATATATATTTTACTAACTTATATATACATATATAGTATGTAAGAAGTTGAGAGTTTATAGATATATTATATAATATATTATTAGAATAAAATATATAATCTTTATTTTATATAGAACTTAATATTATTTTCTCTCTTTTCAATAATTATATTTACTTATTCTGAAACTTTTATTATGGAATTTTAACTCTATTAACTATATCTTACTAATTAATAGCTAGAAGATAGAAAAGTATATAGCTCCTAAATTTTTAAGAATAAGTTTTAGTTATTATAATAAAATCTTATTAATTATAAACTAGATAATATATAAACTATATAGATCTACTATATATTAAATTTAAAGAACTAGAATATCTCAAAATAAATACACTTGATCTATAAATAAATATGCTCTCAGATATTTATAACTATATCTGCTTTAATAACTAATAAGTAATTAGCAATTCTACTACTACCTCCAAACCAATGATATAATAGAATAAATAAATCAGATTATTATAAAAGAATTTACTCAAGTAAATTCTACTAATTGAAATCTCTGCTTATCTGAGATCCTAGGAAAATTTGGAACACTCCTATCTTGTCTATTAAACAAAAGATATTTAAGGTGATATTTATTAAGAAAACTCAAATCACTCTTTATAAAAACATCAGAGACCTTCTTAAAAAGACAGAATAATTGAATAATCAAGTCTGAACTTAGATAATTAAGGTTTAGAAAAGGTAAAAAAAGTACTATAGAAGAATTAGAAGATCAAGATTAGTGATTAAGTTCTTATTTGAGGAAGTATAATTGAAATCAACTTTATTATCAAATTAGAGCTGAAAAGAAAACAATCTTATCTTATATATAATATCAAAGAAATTACTATCTATATAAGAAGTATAGATAGATATATCTTGAGAACCCCAGTCTATATTAACTGTCTCAAAATATATCTACCCTCAATATGATGAACCTGAAGATTAATCAGTATCATTAAAATCTTGTTCTTTGTTCTCTATAAGCTTTTCTAATTTCTTAATCTCAGTTTTATAAAGTCTAAGAAACCTACCTTTAATAGATCCTGATATATCAGAAATACCTTACCATTGTACAATTGTTACTCTAGGTTTACTAATTATAGGTCTACTATATCATCAGAAAACAACTAATAAGAATTAAAAGAGAGATATTATATTGAAGTTATATAGATTATATATTTTATATATTACTGATAAATGACATATATTTGATGGAATGGCATAAGTCACATATTGATATATTGAGTTGTCATCTCAACACTTTTACTTAATGAGATATATAACTCAAAAAAAAAAAAAAAAAAAATAAAAAAAAAAAAAAAAAAAAAAAAAAAAAAAAATACAAACTAGAGTAAAAAAAAAAAAAAGTAATACAATTACATACAAAATCTAGGACTATATATAATCTAAAGAATTATATATATAAATTCCTATATCTAAGCAATTTTTGCATTTAAAATACCTATAAAAATCCACTTATAGATGAGAGATACAGTGAGAATGTAAGATATAGATATGAATAATACAAATATAGTAAGAGAGGCTTTGGAGAGTCTGAAAAATATTTCATGATTAACTACTAAACTGGTATATTGCTTATAAGACCCATTTCTTATATATATAGCTGAAACTTTGGCTTTAGAAGAACTTTTGTAAGTAAATCAGCAATCATATATTCTATAGAGATGTATTCTAAGTATATAGTAACATTTTCTATATATTTGTAAATAAAATGATACTGTATATTGATATGTTTTATTCTACTATAATGTACTGAGTTCTTGCAAAGTGTAATTGTAAACTAGTTATCCTAGCATAGTTTAGTGCTCTGTTTTTCAGTAAATCCAAGTTCTTTTAATAGTTTATAAAGCTAAATAGCTTTCTTTGTTACTAATGACAATGTCTAGTACTCTACCTGTATTGATGATATTGTCACAGATGATGGATCCTTAGTCGTTTTTGTTGATATATAAGAGAAACCCAATCATAGATTGGCAGTTATCAATATCACCTGCCCAATCAGCATCATATGTATCAGATAGCTAAATGTCATTCTTCTTGTTGTTTCTACCACTATCACTATTATCAATATAAGTATATAGTATATCATATCCTTAAGATACCTAAATATTCTGTTAATAGTACTTCAATGCAAATAATTATAGTAAGAGGAATACTGCACCACCTTATTCATAGTATATAATATATCAGACCTTATTCTATATAAGGGAACCAACTTCTTGTCAATATGGTATATCTTTAGTGCTATTTTTGGCTGTCATATTGTCATCATCCTCAGGAGTAGTATCCAGCTTTCTTAATTTTACAGAAGTATCCATAAGATTATCAATGGGCTTGTATTCATTCATATTATAAGGTTCAAGAATTGTTTAAGTATATGTTACTTGCATGAGGTATATGTGGTATATATTTCTATCATATATATATAATAGATATCTCCAAAACAAAGGATATGTCACCTATATCTATTATCTTAAACTCTTAGCATAGAGTATTTTTATCTCTATTAAGCCTATTCTTGCTGGTAATGATGATTATATCATTAACCTAGATACTAATGAAGACTATGCTGCCATCATCATAGTATTGGATATATATATAATTATCTACATTATAGCAGGTGAATTCATCATCAAGAAGATGTTTATTAATTCTTTTATTTCACAGTTAGACTGCTTGCTTAATGTCATATAGTTTTTTATATAGTTTATATATGAGTTCACTTTTTTGAATCTATGTAGTTGATGGAAATATGGTTTGGTATCTATATCACCATTCAGAAACACTGTCTTGACATCTATTTGATGGATTTCTAGGTTATATAGCATTCTAATTGCAAGGATTATTCTCAGTGAAGTAAGCTTGAATACTAGTAAAAATGTCTTGTTATAATCTACACTATAATCCTATAAATAATCATTGACAACAAAATGAGTTTTATATCACTCTATACTTCTGTCACTCTTGTGTTTTATTCTATAAACCCACTTGGATCCAATCATTTGGTAATTTGGTAAAAGGGGTATAAGATTTCACATACTTTTTTCAATAAGTGAATCATATTTCTTATCAATCATACATTTTCATTTTTTGTTATCTGGAGATTACATGGCTTCATCATATATATTGGGCTTACTGAATGTTGTGATATATATGTATTAGTATGCTTCAGCATAGCTCATGTAGTCTTGACATTACTATTACCTAGGGCTTACTGGTATATCTCTTTTTTTTTTTTT
>RBNI01003739.1:0-15295 GCA_003990745.1 Jimgerdemannia flammicorona
CCCCCCCCCCTACTCCTTCTCGATGAAAGACCACTTTGTCAAACACCATCTCCACCCATCCACCACTCTGTGTACAGATCCCTTCCACCAGATGGCGATGACACCCACCTTGGGGTCCCCATCCAATCCACCACCCAGTTAGCAGATCCTCCACCAGCTCCTCCCACCTCAACAACTTCTCCCATATAACTCCACCCACACTGCTATAACCCACCCTACAGTAAGCCACCTATTGCTGACACCTCCCACAAGTCTAGATTCCAAATCTTCCCAGCGACCTCTCTCTCCATCTGGCCTCCTTTCGACCCCTAGCCAGTCTCCTATAGCCATCCAAAAGTCCCCCAGAACCTCACACTCTCCCAGCCAATGTTCCGGTATTTGTACAAATCCCCCAACTTGTCCTACATTATAACACTCCTTACAATCCAGCCAAGCACCATCCACCAGATGCCCAGCACAGAAATTCAACATAATGTTTCTCCACAGCATTCTCCACCACACTACCCAGAACTTGGGAGGAAGCCACCACTGCACCTCAGCACTCCAAGACCAGATCCCTGCCCAGTCCCACTCCTCACCAATCCTCACTGTCTGTCAACTTCCAGGCCAAAGATACTGGACACTCCACTCTATCTCCAATATCAAACTCAGCAAGCAGAACTCCCCCTAGTAGCAGATGGTCTCATTGCCACTAGCTGGGCCCCAGACTACCTCCTCCTCATTGCCCCACCAGTGCAGGCCTATCCAGTGTGCTCCATCTACCACTCCCCACCAGAAGCCCTTATATTGTAGTCATCGGCTTCCATTCAGATCCACCAAAGAGAGTAGATCCCCCAAGGACCCCTGGGGGGAGAATCTCATCTCTCAAACCTTCTGCATCAGTGGCACCCAACCTCCACCCTGTAGATCCACAGCTCTTCTCAACCACCAGGCTTGCAGGCAGTGTAATCGCTTAGGGAAATCAACAAGGCCCAGGTCACCTCTAAGCACTGGCTCCATAAGGGTATCCCAACTGATCTGGGCCCTTTTCCTCACCCAAATCCAATCCCTAGCCAGTTTCATCAGCCTCTTCACCACCCAAGCTGGAAAGTCCAAGTGATATGCTACATACTATAGCTTGGGGAACCAGTAAATATTCAGAATCAACACCTGCCCTGCCAGGGAGATATGATGACCCCCCAAACCTTTTAGAGCCTCTCCCAAATGACCACTCTCCTCTCTCACCAAACCCATGGCAGGACTGATCTATATACAGAAAGGAAGATACCTAGATACTACACCACCTCTCCCATGAGGACAATTGTTCCAATGATGTCCTCTCCTACTAGCCCATTCCCCAACACCATCGTCTCACACTTATACTAGTTGAGCTTTGCTCCAGAGTGTGTCTCATACCATTCCACTATTTCCTGAAGAGCCACTACATCCACTACTGATCCAAGTCCAACTACCATATCATCTGCAAAGGCCCCCACCTTCCACCCCACAACATATACAGAGAGCCCAACCACCTTCCTATGGATCCTATCCATCAAAGGTTTCAGGGAGAGGGTGTAAGGAATAGGGGACAGTGTGTCTCCTTAAGGAACTCCTCTCCCCAAGAGAAATGCCAAACTCCTGTAACTATTACACATCAGTACTGCTCTACTCCCCTCCAACAAACGCAACATAGAAGCCCAAAACTGTGGTGGAATACCAATCCTGTCCCGCACCTTGCCCAACCAAACCCACCTAACACAGTCGTAGGCCTTCTCCTGGTCCAAAAAAACCAATCTACCATCCAGTCTGCAGGCCCAGGCTCCTTCAATAATGCCATGCACCCAGGCAGTCCCATCTCTTATAAGTCTGCCTCCTACAAAGCCCCGCTACTCCTTACCCAGCACCTGTTGAGCAACCTTCTGTAGCCTTGCAACAATCACCTTAGTCACCAACTTCCAATCTATATCCAGAAGCATGATTGACCTTCAGTTCTTCCAATCCTCCCACCTACCCTTGTTTTTGTACAATAGGGCCACCAGCCCTAAGTCCTGCTCACCAACCCATATGCCATTTAGAATGACATGGTCACAGAGGGCAGCCATCTCTCTCAGCACTCCAGGGACCTTTGCCATCTTCTTCCAGCCCATCCTCCCCTGGTACTGTCCCAAGCTTAGTCATTGCCAGGACCCCTTGAATCTCCTCCTCCTGGACTGGTAATATCAAGTTCTCCCCAATAGACCCTTGCAGCCTCCTTCAATCTTATCCAGCAGACACCCACAGACAAACCCTCCTGCCTCCAGAGAGGAACCTTTGCCTGGATGTCCTCCACCCATGAGTCCCACAGCCTCTTCTCAGCCAGCAGGGAGGAGTTAAGGCGCTAATGTCCGGTTCCATCTCTACTCCCCCCAAACTGCCTCTGTCCAAACAGTCCCCAGTAATCAGACCATGGGCACCACACTACTCCAGACATCAGCACCCCAATATTTGGCTGTCAGAATCCAGTCAATTCTCATCCCTAAGCCATTTACCCAGTATGTGTAGACCCTGGTGTCACCCCACCATGTTCAGTCCATATCCCCTAAGGAGCTAAGGTTTTCCACCTCCTCCCAGGCATCCAGACCACCACTCCTCCCACCTGCATTTCTCCCTCCATCAGTTCTATCTAGTCGCAGATCCTGAACCATGTTAAAATCCCCACCAAGAACATTGACCCCTTCCTCCAAGAGAATGCCCTCCTCTAGCAGCTTCATAATCCATGCAATCCTCTCTCCCCTAACTACTGGACAGTATCAAGAGCCCACCTTCACTGATTCCCACCCTGGCCAGTGCCATTCACCCCAGACCAAGCAATCCCCCAAGTTCCTGATTCCCTTCAAATCTTCTCTACCCTTCTTCACCAGAATCACCACCTTTCCAAACCAAGCAGTAGCTCCACCCCATTTCTTAGTCCACTCCACCCTATCATCCTCATCCTCACACCATACATCCTGCAGTAAAAAGAGATGAGCCTCCAATCCCTTTAGCCAAGTAAAAATGTTCTTATGTCTCCCAGATCCATGCAGGCCATTCACATTGAGAGAGAAAATGTTAATTGTACTGTTCATAAGGAATATTGTTAAAGATAAAACTTCTCCTCTACAAATCCACATTCAAGTCCTCCTGTGCCAAATCCAAGATATGTTCCATAGTCAGTTATCTCTTCTCAGCTTCCTGTGCCTCCAACCCCCCCAGAAGTTCAACCATTGCCCCATCCTCTTTCTCCTCAAAGTCCTCCCAATACTCCACACAGGCCTCCTGCCAGAACTGCAAACCATGATGTTCCACCCAACAGTAGGCAGCCTGCTCACCAGCGACAGCCACCAGCTCTGCCTTCCTCACCTCATCCACCTCATATCCCTCCTCTTCCAGTAAGATCGCAAGAATTTCCACCTTCAGCACCTCCACCACTCCATCTCTATGTAGAATTCATGTCCAATGCTCCTCAGGCATGACACTTAGATCTACTTCTCCCAACATCTCAGCTGCAAGGATATCCATCACCTTGCTCATCTACAGCAGGTTCTCCACCTCCTTCCCTCCAGGGGTCCCTGGCCACCCTGCATCCAGCATCGTAGTATCAGTACCTACACTGGCATCCTCATTCCACTCCTCCTCTGGGACATCCACCAGCTTGTCCTCACCAACTGCCACCACCTGGCCCCCTTTCATCACATCTGGGACCCCAAAGTGAACTTACTGGACCCCCTGCATCAGTACATCCTCCGCTGCCCCTCTCTTCCCCACCAGGCCCCTCCTGACAAGTGGGGGGAGAGTGCTATCTGACTCCTCCCAAACTTCGAAAGTACTGTCGGCATAGGGATCCTTGCCCAGCATCTTTGCCACCTATTCCTCGGTCACCTCCACCTCCTCTCCTCCTTTGCTAGCCCATATACTGGCTTTGACACCTCCAGCCTCCTTAGCCCCATCTACCTTCCTCTTCTCCCCTCCTGTCATACTCACCAATAGCTCCCTCTGCCTCTTGTACCCCTGTGCCCTCTCCCACTGTCTCCTGTCAGTATGGATATGTTTTCCATCCACCACCTCAAGATGCATCAACTCTTCAAACTGCTTCCAGACTGTCGCCCTCCTCTCCACTACACCACTCAGCTCCTCCAGTGCTTCCAACAAGTCCTCCTCCTTCTCGTCACTCCCTTTCACCTTTGACACCTTACAGATGAAGGCTCTCCACATCAGTACTGAGGACCAGTCACTCATCTTCCCTGTGGCCTCCTTCCCTGCCAGCCAAATCCTGACATCGATGTCATCTGTCCTGAATGTCATCCCCTCCCACATCTGGAAGCCAATGTCCACAATGTCACCATACTCTACCATCACCTCCTCCACCCTCCTCCTAGTCTCCTCCTTAGTCACCATAGGCACCCTGCTCACCTGAAGCTGCACTACCTGGGAGTCCCACCTCAAGCACCTCACCATGGGGACCACCACCTCCCCAACCACTACTCCAGTCTTCAGAGCCTCATCCAGAGGGCCTGCCTCCTCTAAGCCCACCTCAACCCCCTCCAGACCCTTCAAGAACTTCACTGAGGCTGTCTCAGCCACCTGCTTTGAAATAAGCCCCAGGACCATCCTTGCTGTCACTGCCAAGCCCCAGAAGCACAAGGTAGCCATGAACTCTGAGATTGACTTCTTGAGCAATGGGGCCACTGCCAGTCCTGTTACACTATCTGCCAGGTCCCCCTTCTGCTTCGGGAACCCCTGCCCTCCCTGGCCATCAGCCATCACATCTCTTTTTTTTTCCTGATTCACCGTCACACTACCATCAGCAGTCCTGCCAATACCACCAGCCACTACTCCACTTCTTCCACCTCCCACCTGTAAAGGCCCCACTCCCCCAGCATCCTCAGCCTTCTGCTTCCCCTTCCCTCCTGCCAGTCCCCTGTGGGTGCCCATCGGCCAGCCCCCAGTCCTCAGCATGTCCACAAAGCTCCTTCCCTGCTACCCTCCAGCCCCCCCACCAGCGCCTCCTCTACTGCCCAAGCTGTCCTGTCTACTTGAGCTGTCAAAAGACCCCATCTCCAGCCCATTCCCTCTCCCGACATACTGCCAGTTGAAGGCCCCAGGTCTGCCCGACCTAGGTCACATGTCATCTTACTTACTGGTTGACATTGCCTTAGTAACTTTCTTCAATAAACGAGTTGAAAGTATTTTGGAAAAGTGTGTGTAACGTGAATGGTAGTGGAGAGAGATATTGGAAGAGAACTACCTCTTATCATCCACAGATCAATAGAATGACTGAAAGAATGAACCAGACCATCAAGAAAGGACTTGCCAAGGTCAATTCTACCAATTGGGACCTCTGCTTACCTGAAATCCTGTGGGAAATTTAGAACTGCCTCTACCAAATAAAAGCTATTCGAAATGATGTTTGCCAAGAAAACCAGAACTACTGACCATGAGAATCTTGGAGATCTTCTCAAGAAGGCAGAACAGTTATGTAATCAAGCCTGAGGTCAGATTATCAAAGCCCAAGAAAGACAAAAGAAGTATTATAACCAGAAACAGAAGGATCAGGAGATCAAGATTGGAGATCAAGTACTAGTTTGGAGAAGCATAATTGAAACAAACTTTGCCACCAAACTGGAGCCCAAATGGGAAGGAGCTTATCTTGTACACAATATCAGAGGAACCAGCATCTATTTAAGGAGTATGGATGGACATGTCTTGAGGACTCCAGTTCACATCAACTAACTCAAGATATATCTGTACAAACCATGACCCAGAGGATAGATCAGCACCTCCAAACCCTCATCCTTAGTTTCTTTCAAGTTCTACCAATCCCCTTACCCCAGTTCTGCCAACTTGAAGGAACCCCAATACAATTGATCCAGAAGCATCAAGAGAATCTTGCCATCACCCAAAGATTGCTACAGATCCACCATCTACAGGCCTTCTATAATATTGGACAACTACTTCAAGAACAGCCATACATTGGAGGACCAGCTGGCATAACCCACCAAGAAGCAAGAACTGCCAAAAAAATCTACACCTTATACAAATGAAATGTTGGAGCCCTGGTGCAGTCTTACTTCTATCTCAATGATATTCATCAGATAAATGAGACCACCTTTCAGAGTATTCTTCAACAAGTAGACATCCTGTTTCCCGAAGAACAAGAAGAAGATCCAGAGCTAGAATGGAGTGACTCAGGTATAGAGACATGAACATTAGCATAGCATAGTAACCAGCAACCATTACTGCAGAAAATGTATAAATAACCAGATAGCTAAAGAAGGGAATAATGTGAACAGTGGCTGTCCCCTGGACAGTAGCTATCTGCTGGACAGTGGCTGTCTACCCAAATACATTATAAATAGCAAATCTATAGTTAGCCAGATAGCAACCAGATAGCAACCACAATATATAAATTACCCCAGAAACAAGAGTGAATAAACCTCAGTCCAAAAGTTGAATACAAACCAAAGCAAAAGTCAATTGTCTGGTATACTTAAGAGAAACACCTGCCAAAAGCCACTTGATCCTAAAGGAATTGGATTGCAACACTTAGAAAATATGCCTGTCAACAAGCTACTGCCAAGAAGTTGTGAGCTTAGTTCTCTTCTCTTTCACTCCAGTCTACTTTCTGATATATAGAAGAGTCTGGTTTTGGTTTGCTTGCCAGATAAGCCTGAAGATTTGCTACCTAAGTTCGAGTGAAGAACTTTGCCACCTTTTGAGTCATCTGCAACTTAAGGAATAAGCTGCTACATTTTGGTTCACTTGCCAGACAAAGCCCAAAGCCCACTGAATCTATATCATCCACCATTTTTGAGTTATCTACCATTTCCAGTAAAGCCCATCACCTGAGTTATTGTTCTCAGAGAGCCCACTATATTCTTATCAGAGTTATCTAAGTTATTAAGTTATCTACCTCATCTGAGTTATCAGAATTATCTGCCTCACCTGATTTTTCCAAATCACCCACCAAATCGAGTTATCTGCCAGATTGCCATATTCCCAGTTGACCTGCATAAGGAAATTCACTTGTGCTACACAGAGATCATCATACTATACAAGAGATCATCACATCAGAAATCACATACTTTTGGAGATTGCCTTGCTACATAAAATTGTGACATTCCCAGTTGACCTAAATAAGGAACCTGCTTGCACTACATACAAATTGACCACTACCCAAGAAGGAAACTGTTCACACAAACTACCACTACACCCAAGAATCCGTCCCAAAAAGGAAACTGCTCACACAGTATCCAGATCTTAACTATTATACTGCTAAATATCAAGAATATTTTATTGCTTTTAACAAAGTAACTGGGGGCTCAAGCCAATCTACACAACTGCCAAACCTTGTAATTTGCCTCTATTGAGCCAGCATATTACACTGTCTGCTAATCCAAACTTGTGACTATAAGAGAAATTTACATCTATTATATATCTATTGACTCATAATCTCCTAAATATGTATTATCTATAGATAGTTGTTTTCTATAGAATAAATATTCTACTTGAGACAAGTATTGTAAGTTAAAACAAGTGTTTCAGGAGGGACAAATGAACATATCCAATTTAGTATATCTGGATATTTATATAAATTATAGTATATATAGTAATTATTTAAGGTAACTATACTAAGTTTATTTATATATTATCTAGCTATACTGTTGGAATTTCTTGTCATATCAGCTCTTACTAAAGGATAGTCTATCCCAGACTATTCTTTAGTCATCATTCTGATAACTACAATTATCTTCTATATCAACTTCTATATTGTTATCTTCTATATTTAAGTTATTTTATTCTAGAGACTCTTCCACTTTCCTAAGATATTAGACTTCTACTTGATCAATAATACTCAGAGAGATAGTTATATTTATTCTTTTTATATTACTTAGAGAGAACTGAGCTAATATTAGTATTATAATATTTTATTTGCAGATAGTATAAAGTTTATCAATAGCAGTGGTCTTCTTTCTAGACAGATGAGTGGTTTGTGAATATAGGTCAGTTCTGGAGTAAAGAGATTTTGTAGATATTTATCAATTATATAATAGATCTATAGTTAGTTGATCTATAGTAGGTATTCTGCTAGGATGAATTCTCTTAATATATCTGAATCTATTAGAGACAGGTCCTACTGATTTTACAGAACTGAGAGAAAGAAACAGATAGCATCTGAAAGGAGCTGGTCTAGAGGTGGTGGCCAATTCTCTAGTTCATAGTATAGATCTTAAGATAATTAATAAAGACTAGAATTCTTAGAATTTATGTATCTATCTATACTTCTTATATATTTAGATACTTATTCTCTATAATATTGTATACAAGATAAGGTCTTATCTATTTGTATTCTAATTTGGTAGCAAAATTTGTTTTAATTATACTTCTTTAAATAAAAACTTGATCACTAATCTCAATCTTCTAATTCTTCTACTTTTGGTCATAATACTTTTTTTAATTTTTCCAGATCTTAATTATCCGAGCTCAGGATTGATTTTACAATTATTCTGTCTTTTTCAGGAGTTCTTCAAGGTTCACATGGTCAGTAGTTCTAGCTCTCTTAGCAAATATCATTTTGAATAGCTTTTGTTCAGTAAAAGATAGTATAAGTGTTTCAAATTTCCCATAAGATATTAAATAAGCAGAGGTCCCATTTGGTATAATTGACTTGAGCAAGTACTTTCTTGATTGTCTGATTTACTTATTCTATCATTTCATTGGTTTGATAGTGATATAATATAGTTCTTTTTAAGTAGATTATGTAAATTTGTATATAAGTTGTAACTTATATATTAATGAATTCTATACCACCAGACCTCTTCCTGATATATCTCACATTACACAAACACATATCACCTACTTTTACACCATCCCTAGAGAAAAGTCTTAAGAACATGTCCTTGAATCTGAGTTCTACAAAGTATACTAGGCAGGGTGGCCTCAGTACATTCAGTTGGCAGCTTTTGGAGATGGGTCAGAGAGCAGGTTTGGGAATGCAGAGCATCAGAAAGAAGGGGGGGCAGCAGCAGAGGAGGAGGAGGCCTGGTGCCATCAGGGGAGAAGCAGTTGATCTTTGCTGATAAGGTCAAGATGGAAGCTCAGGTGATTGGACTGGATGGATGGCTGGAGCTAGAGAAGGAGAAGGCAGATGCTGGAGGGAAGGGAGAAGCCCCTCTGGGGGGCCTGAGTAGGGGGGCTAGTGGTGTAGTAGCTAATGGAGTAACTGCTTATAGGAGTGTGATGGGTGATCTGGAAAAAAATCTAGATGGAACTACTGATGATAAACTGAGCTATGGGAAGAAAACAAGGACCAGTAATCTTGCTGATGATATAATAGGCCTGGTAGTGGCCCCATTACTCAAGAAGTTGATCTGATAGTTTATAGTTACTTTGTGCTTTCAGGGCTTGGTAGCAATAATGAAAATGGTCTTGGGGCTAATTACTAAGCAGATGAATGGTATGGTGTCCATAAAGTTCTGGAGGGATCTGGAAGGGGTGGAGGTGAGCTTTGAGGAGACTGGGTCATTGAAGAACATGCTGAAGGCTGGATTGATGGTTGGGGAGATATGTGTCCCAATGATGTACTACTTAAGGTGGGATCTCAGAGTGGTGCAGCTTCTGATAAAAGGAGTTTCTATGGTGACTGCTGTGGAGATGAGGAGGAGTGAGGAAGTCATGGCCAAGTATGGGGTGGTAGTCAATATAGGGTTCAGGGTCTGGGAAGGGAGCTCCTTCTGGACAGAGGATATTAATGTCCAGATTCAGTTAGCAGAGAAAGAGGCCACTGGGAAGGCTCATGATTGGCCTTCAGTATTTGTGTTGGGAGCCTTTATATACAAGGTGACAAGGGTGAAGGAGAGTGAAGAGGAGAAGGAGGACTTGTTGAAGGTGCTGGAGGAGCTGAGTAGTGTAGTAGAGTGGAGGGTGAAGGCTTGGAAGGTATATGTAGAGTTGATGTATTTGGAGATTGTTGATGGAAGGTGCATCTATTGATAAAGAGCTGTGGAAGAGATTTCAAGGATGCAAGAGGCAGGAGAGCTACTGGTGAATCTGGAGGAAAAGGCAAAGAGGGTTTCTAGTGGTATTGAGGATACTAGAGGAGCCAAAGCGAGTGTCTGGGCTGGCAGAAGTAGAGGGAATGTAGAGGTGGGTCTGGAGGAGGCCAGGAAGGTGCCAAGCAAGGACTTTTATGAAGATGGTACATTTGAAGTCTGGGAGGACACTCCTCCTCCTCTTATCAGGTGAGGTCCAGCTGTGAGGGGCTGGATGGCAGAGGATATACCAATGCATGGTGCCCAGCAAGTACACTTTGGAGTTCCTGAGGTGGCTAAAGGGAGACAGGTGGTGGTGGTTAGCAAGGATGAACTGGTAGATGCCTTGGAGGAGAAGTGGGATGAGACTGTGAGTGCTGGGACAGATATCTCGATACTGAGAGAAGGGAGGCCAGTGACTCTGGGTAGGAAGGAGGTGGGAAACCTACAATGGATGTGCAAGATAATGAACAACTTGGTGGCTGAGGAGTTGGGAGAAGTGGATCTGAGGGTGATGAGTGATGATCATTAGGTATGGATCCTACATGGTGACAGAGTGGTAGAGGCTCTGAAGATAGAGGTGCTTGCAGTTTTCTTAGAGGAGAAAGGGTATGAGGTTGATAAGGTGAGAGAGGCAGAGCTGGCAGTTGCTGCTGGTAAGTGGGCTGCCCTCTGGTGGGCAGAGCATCATGAATTGCAGCTCTGGCAGGAGGCCTGCCTGGAGTATCATGAGGACTTTGAATGGGGAACTAGCTGAACTTCTGATTGGATTGGAGGTGAAGAGAGTTGAAGAGGAGGAGGTGGCTATGGAATACAACTTGGACTTGGCTCAGGATGAGATGAATGTGGAGTTGTAGAGAATGTATATGAATCTTAATATTATTTCTTATGAATAGTACAACTAACATTTTTTTTTTAAATGTGAATGGGCTATAGGGTTTTGTTAGATGTCAGAACATTTTTACTGGGCTGAAGAGCTTGGAGGCTGATCTCTTTCTTTTGCAGGACATTAGATATGAAGATGACTTAGACAGACTACAATAGAAGACAGAATGCAAAAGTATAGTAGTTTGGAAGGATACCTGGCCCAGAGAAGCAGAGAGGAGATTTGAGATACAAGAAGCTGGGGAGACAGGCTCGTCTGGGGAGAATGGATTCAACCAGGTTGGGAGCCAGTTACAGTGGGGTCCTGCTACTAGAGAGTGGATTGGGTGAAGAGACTCCTGGAGAGAGGGGCCCTTGCAGAGACAGGAGTGGATATTCTTAGAGGGGACTTTAATATAGTCCCAGATGTGCTGGTAGATAGAATGGACAGAGAGTGGGGGGCTGAGGGTAGGAGCAGGGGTCTGGAGTCATAGGAGGAAGTGGAGAGACTGAGCTCACTGATGGATGCTGGCAGGGAGTTCTGGGGAGATAGGAGGGTTTACACATACTGGGCAAATGGTCTGGGGACAAGGATTGACTAGATGCTGATGGCAGACTACTGGGGTTTAGATGTTTAGAAGTTACTGGAGGCTGAGTAGTGTCTGTGGTCTGATCACTAGAGCAGAGTCACTTTAGGGAGAGTGGAGATGGACCTGGACATTGAAATCTCAATTCCTCTTTGTTGGCTGAGAAGGTGTTGTAGGAAAAGTGGGTAGAGGATATTTAGCAGAGGTTGGAGGGTTGGATACAGGAGAGTGCTCCAGTTGGTATCTGATGGGTGAGATTGAAGGAGGCTGCTAGGTCTACTGGAGTATAGCAGGAAAGATAGCAGGAAGGTAGAGGAGGAGGAGGGTGACCTGGCCTTCAGCTAAATTGACCGAGCTTTTGGAAGATTGGGTAGGGCTTTTGGCCCTAGAGGGGATGGAGAACTGGAGGGTGATGCAGGCAAAGCTGGAGGTTGTGGAGCTACAATAGGTATTGAGGGAGGAGGAGGAGACACAGATATAGAGTTTGGCTACACAGCTGTGCTTTGCCTTTCCTCAGCCAACTCTCCAGCCCAGTCACCTGCTGCCTCCCCTTCACTGTCTCTGCAAAGCTCACCCTCCCAGACCTCTGTCCTCTACTACTGCCTCTTCCCCCTCCTTGTCCTCCTGCCAACAACCCCTTCATGCCTCCCCCCAGGCCAGGACCTCTTCCCACCTGCTGCCAGTCGAACATGCTAGGGCCACCCTGCTTAATACACCCCCCAGATTGCTTGCTGATTACCATTGCCTTAGTACCTTTCTCCAATAAACGACTTGAAAGTGTGTTGTAAAGTGTGTATAACGTGAATGGTAGCTGAGAAAGGTGTTCCAGACTCTTATTCTCAGTTCCTTCTATGCCCTACCTATTCCCCTGCCTCAGTTCTGCTCTCTTGAAGGAATCTCAATATAACTGATCTGAAAATACTAAGAGAACCTTACTAATATCCAGAGGTTGTTGTAGATTCACTATTTGCAAGCTTTCTATAATATTGGACAACTATTGTAAGAGCAATTATATCTATAGCAACCAGCTGATATAATCAACTAAGAAGTCCAAGCTATAAAAAGACTCTATACCTTATATGGACAAAATCCAGGAGCTCTGTTATAAGCCCACTTTCATCTGACTAACATCTACCAGATGAATGAAGTAACTTTCTAGGATACTCTCTAATAAGTAGAGATCCTATACCAGACAAAGACCCAGAACTAGAGTAGAGTAATATAGATGTAGAAGATATCTATAAATATTGGAATAATGAATAAAGGACTGTCTGGGGACAGACTATTCTTTAGTGGAGGCAGATATGATAAGCCAGCAGAAAATATACCAAGTTATCATCTGAATTAGATACTATAATTTAGCCATATACTATATCAAGAGTACTAGAACCAGAACTGCTCTATTGCACTAACTTGTATAAATAACTCAGATAGCCAAAGGAGGAAACATTATAGGATATCAAAGGTCTTCTTAGAATACTGAAGTTTCCCTCAAGATATTGAAGTTCTCTCTGAGACTACAAAGGTCACTGCTCACTATAAATAGTAATCTATAGTTAACTAGATAGCAATTAACTTATACAAAGTACTTCAGAGATTAGAGTGAATTAACCTCAGTCTGAAAAGTCAAAAAAAAGCAGAGAGCTTCCTTTTCTACTCTGGTCTCCTTTCTGGTACAAAGCTTTGAAGAGAAATTCACTACTTGAGAAAAAAAACCATCTTGTGAAATATCTGCCACATTCTGGTTCACTTTTCTGATAAGTCTGAAGAATTTGAAAAGTCTATCTTACCATAAAGCCAGTCTATTAGATGTAACTTTGAAGTAAACTTATTCATACTTATGAAGCTAGTTTTGATGAAACTTTGCTCAGAAACCTCTATCCTTTAAGAAAAGTCTGCTATCTTACTATAAAGCTTGTTTATCTTGACACAACTTCACAATAGAGCCAGTCTTTCTATATAACTCTATATAAATAAAGCTAGTTCTTGACATAACTTTGTCAAGAGAATTCAAGTTATCAAAGTTATTATTCAAGAAGTCTACTGATTCAGAAAGATCTACAATATCCAAATTATTGAGTTATCTGCCAACTTGCTACTTATTAAGAAATCTATTCATGCTATATAGAGATCACCATGCTATACAAAAATTATTCATTGCTCAAAAAAGAATCTGCTTATACTATATATAAAATTATCTGTCATCACATACCATACAAAATTTCTTGTATACTCAAGAACCTGTCTCAATAATGAAATCCATCAGAATCAACTACCATATTCCAATTTGATTATTATTCTACTAAATACCAACAAGAGTACTAGGAATCTTAGAACATTTTGTTGCTTTTTAACAAAGTAACTAAAGGCTTAAGTCAAACTATATCTACTCTCAACTAGTGCTCCACTATCTGAGCTAACTCATATATATATTTAACTTGACTAAGAATTTTATATAATGTATCTTTAATCTTATCTGGAAATATACATCACTTATCATTAATCTGATCAGGAATTAAACATAACCCATCTTTAACCTGACCTAGAAATATATGTTACCTGTCTTTAATCTGACCTAGAATTATATATAATCTATCTTTAATCTAACTCAGAATTATATATAACTAATCTTTAATCCCATTAGAGAAATATATGTAATCTGACCTAAGAAATATATATGATCTTACCTAAGAAATATATATATCTGATCCAAGAAATATATATAACTTAATCCAAGAAATATATATAATCTGATCTGAGAAATATATATATATAACCTAACTCTAACCTATATTTAACCTGATATAGATCTATCTTTAATCTGCCTTTAAGTTATAAGATATAAAAAAAATATTTTGTTTATCTAAGATATATATTTTGAATAAATAAACAGAAACATAATTAGAAATCAGAAATTAAAATGGAATTGGAAATAAATAGGAAGTAAATCAGAAAAATAAAAAACTTACCAGTGTGAATAGATCTTTATAAACTAACTAATTCTCCTCCTCCTTCTCATATTCTGAACTATCTTTCTCTATATATTCTGAACTCCTTTCCTCTATATTCACCTCCTCTATATCCTTCTCTATATAAACCTCCTCCATACCAATCTCCATTTCATCCTCTATACTGATCTCTGTATTTCTTGACATTGACCTTCTCTATACTGACCTCTCTTATATACAAACCTCCTCCATATTAATCTTCTCATAATCCTCTATGCCAATCTTCCCTGCACCAATCTCTCCACTGACCCCTCCACTGGTACAGACCTCTCCTACCTCTCTATCTTCTCTACTACTACTCTTCTCTTTCTTGATATCAATCAAATATACAAGCCTGCTATTTATCAGTCATATATAAAGTATTTATTATTCTTCACTTACACTCATTCAAATATGACCAGCAGTTTTTTGTATTTATCTATAATAATAATTCTATTTGGACAATCTCACTTATTCTATACTTTGATATTTACTTTGAAGCTAGTGTGATATAATGAATATTCTATAATTTTTATATGGCTTTCTATTACTCTTTTGAATTCTGACCTCAGTTGATTGTTATGTACTTTCTTAATGCATTTATTAGCTTCAGTGAAAGTATGTCTAATGTCTAATTTATAAGGCCTTTTTTCTATAAGATTTGAATCATCTGGGAAATTAGTTTGGCAATACTCCCAGATAGTGCTTAAATAAACTCAATGTCAAAAATAGCAATTGTGGCATGATTTGCACTCTGGCCCTAGCTTAGAAGTTGGAGGATATATATATTTTGAATATTATTACAAAAAATATTCAGACATAGATTTTTAAA
>RBNI01003740.1:0-15295 GCA_003990745.1 Jimgerdemannia flammicorona
AAAAAAAAAAAAAAATTAATATTGAGTATATAACTTAAAGTTTATCATTAAAGAATATAAATATCTGAAAGCTGAAGCCAAATAAAAGTATATTATTCAAAATATAAAACTCTAAAAAAAATTAGTTGTAAGAATTTTAATAATACTCAAAATATTTAAAATACTTATAATAGTAAAAATAATAAAAATAACAATAATGAGAAATTTTAGAATACTAAAAATACTAGTAATTAGTTCTGAAAATAAATTTAGATCTGAGAAAGAATAAGAGAGTAATAGATAATAATAATAATAATAATAATAATAATAATATATATGTATATATATATATATATTATTATTTTCAAAATAGTAACAAAATATACATAGTTGAAAATTAAAAGTATAAACATCACTAAAGAGAAAGAGAAACTTCAGAAGCAACTGACCAAATTGAAGAAGAAGAAAGAAAACTTGCTTGCAGCAGATGCAGAGGCCAATACTGAGATATTGAAGGATGTGAATGATGTCTATTGATGAAATGGAGAAGAAAAAGAAGAAAGTAATTTTCAGTCTGTAAACAATGTCTATGCTTTTGAGCAGTATCTCAGAACACTGATAACATTCTTTTTTGTGGTCACTATCATAGGAGGTCGGGACAGGTGGAGGTTGACCTTGAGCATGCCCTCGCACTTGAACGCGCCGCCATTTCCCGAAACGTGGACGAGTAGATCACTCTTGAATAGAGAAAGTAATCGCGTTGCCGGATGTCTATTGGGCCTTGCAAGGACGCACGTGCCCCGTTTTAAAAATGTCTCAGAACCTCCAAGTGATCTCCACCACGCCAATTTTTTGTGGACGCATGAACGAATTTACCGAGATAACTCGCGTTTTGAGACGTATGGCGAAGCAAGTGACACAGACTCGTCTCATGTGCACCAATTAAGGCATCGGTGGTCAGGACAAGCCTTAGAAGGCAGTTAGACGGATCCTTCGCAGGCGTTATCGGTCGTTAAATATCCTTTGGGTCTGGGAACGACTTTGAAGCGTGCAAAAGGCATGGACAATAAGGGCACTGTAGCATTGGCTTAAGAAGGTTATATCGGTATTGGATATCACAGCAAGAGTTCTTGCAACATCGAACCAACGTCTAAAATGGCAGGTTTACATTGACAGTAAAATGGAGTTTATTCGAGATAGTGACTCTAAATATGGCAGAAGATGAAGGAGAATAATACCACGCAATTGCTGCACGACCTCGAAAAGGCAGCCGCATCATTACGCTGGTTGATTGTATTTACATACAATAACATCCGAAAGCAACCACGACAGCTTCCCTCGATTTCGCAAAGAGCGTATTGTACTCATTGTACGACTCAAATGACCTTCATTCTGTGTTGAACCATACCGACGCCGAATTTGCTGAACCCCCACAAGGGCTGCCACAGTTCTGATAAAGACATCTGCGAGCTACTCTGTCCTTCCGGTAAGTTAAATACTCATACTGTTATCTTGTTAAGTCACCGCAAACATTAATTTTAATACAAACGCTTACCCAATAGGCATGTTATGATAGCCATCATGCAAGCAAGGGGCGGAGCCTATGTGAGCTCTGAGACTTTGTCAAGTGAGGGGAATTTTATGTATAAAAGAGTGAACAGAAGCGATTTGTAGGAATCACTGATTGACAGAGCCGCTATCAAACGAACAACAGCGTCAAATAAACAAATCTTTCTCGAGAGCAAAACGACGAAAGGTTTTACCAGAAAACACTACGACAAATTCTATAGAGAGACTTTTCGTTGGGCTCGCGAACTATTCAAAGGCCCCCATCGTTACGTCACCACAAAGAGTTTGATGGGATCGGCGGCGTTCCGAGAATTCAATAACTTTAACTCCGCTGGTGCTCTTGCATTATCCCTGTTCGAAACACCAATATCTAGTCAAGTGAGTAGAACTTCTCACTACCTACACAACGATCAGGAGCAGTCACAAATGCTGTGGCGAAGAAACCATTTCGCTTCATCTTGACAAATGGAAAACGCCAAACAATTCATGAAAGCAGGAAAAGCAGAGACCAAAAAGGAGGCAAGGACTTGATGTTTGTTATTCTGCGATCATAAAAATTTCGCGATATCAAAATCCGATCCGGTTGGCTTGACACCGCATTATGGCACGGAAGTGGAAGGAGCTATAATTGGCGATCGCTTTCATTGAACTGTGTTTCGGAATCAATTGAAGAGATCATCAACAACGTTCATGATCGGCTTCCGGCTCTATTAATAAAGAATAATTTGAGGAACCCTACGAATCAATAAACCCCTGCATCAAGAACAACGTATATAAATGCTGCGCTTGGGATATTCCATGATAATTTGTAGGAGTGGGAAAATTCTATTCACATCAACAATTGCAAACAGAGCTTACTGCTACATTACCAGCATTTCCTGTGGCCGATAATTTACATAAAATTTGGAGATCCAACGTTCGGTGACTGGAGCCTGACTTTATCGAGAATGAGACCGATTTTTACCCTCACACCCTCAATTACGCGACATCCTCTACAATTTCGCCAATACCGAATGATTCGGAGATGCCGTTCTAATTCGGCGTTGTGAATGATTTGGAAAAGTCGAGAGGGTGCGCCGAGATTGTGACAGCGAAGGCACGCCGAGTTCGTGAGGCTGCTCGTGCCTGAGCTCAGGGACGGAGGTCGTGGGGCTGCTCGTGCCTGAGCTCAGGGACGGAGGTCGTGGGGCTGCTCGTGGCCCCTCTCGGGGCGGATGCCTGGCCAAGGATGGGAACGGAGGACGCCGCTGCACAGGGCTGCTGAGGGATGGCACACCCAGGTCGTGGGGCTGCTCGGGGCATACGCTGACGTCAAGGAAGGGAACGGAAGAACGCTGCTGCATTGGGCTGCTGGAGGGCACGCTCAGGTCGTGAGGCTGCTCGGGACGGACGCCGGAGCCACGGACCGATGCGCTGAACTACTTTTCGTGGCGGACGCTGTCGCCGATGACTGTTACGGAAGACGACGCTGCACCAGGTTAACGATAGGGAACGCCGAGGTCGTGAGGCTGCTTGTGGCCGAGCTTGGGGCCGACGCTGGGACCAAAGATGGACGCCGGGATCGTGAGAATGTTCATGTCCGAGATCCGGCGCAGAGGACCAGGTCGAAAGGACGGGTGTCAAGGGAGGACACTACGAGCTTGAGGTGGAACCGCTGTTCCACGGGTGCTGGTGATTTACGAGAAGGTGTAGGGACCTGAGGACTTGCAGCATCACCTTTGAAAAATCGGGCTGGGTTCTACTCAAATGTTGCGGTACCAACGGCGCTGGCTGTCAGCGAGAAGGTTTTGGGACCAGCGTACCAAGAAATCTGAACAATCTAGCTGAATGTCAGGGTAACTAACACGAGGCTGGCTAGGCCAAATTTATGAGGTGGCGCTGTTCAAATTGGGGCTGGTTGTGTGACCTAGACATACCAAGCAAAGAGTTTATTTGCTGGAAACAAGAAAAGGCGTCACATCTAAACACTCAACGACACACTTATCACAAACATGCTGATATCCTTGTCAAAGAATACCAACAGTGGTAACCCCAAAGAAATCAGAGTCCGCGTCAAAGTTTCCGCCGCCGATGATCACCAGGCCGAGCTCTTTGAAAGCCATTTCTTCAACCTTCAAGAAATCCAAGAGGGTCAATTTATCACCGTCGACGTTTTCAACTTGGAGCCCAAGTCTGCCGATCTTAGGAAGTACGGCGAAAGGTTGTTCTGGGCCCTATTTTCGGAAAAAGAGTCCAGCTTCGCCTGGCGTATGCTGCAGGGTATATTGAAAGCTCAACCAAAGGGCCGGATCCTGCTCGAACTCAACGGCGAACACGAGCTCGATGGCATCCCCTGGGAGTACGCGTGGGGCAACAATGCATATCTGACTAGCCAATGCATATTCGCACGCCTGCAGAAACCGAAGGGACCTCAGCCATCGAATTTTGAGCCTCAGTCTTCGAAACTTCCGCTTCTTCCGCTGCGCATTGTTGCCGTCGTACCCGACCCCATTGTCCCACCGAACGATCCCAACGCAAAGCAATTTCCAGATCTGCATCTGAGCGATCAGTTTCAGAACTTATGTGATGCGTATGAGGAAAACAATCAAACGGTCTTATTGCAGCGTGTGTTCCCGCCGACCGTCGCGCAAATGTACGAATTGCTTAGGGGCAAAACTGAGACGGCCACAGTGCTTCATTTTATGGGACACTGTGGCTCGCAGAACGATGGTGTGAGGGCACTCATCTTTGAAGATCAAGACACAGGCAGTCTCGACTTCGCCGACGCGTTGCGCCTTGACACTACCATGAATCTCAGGCTGGCCTTTCTGTCTGCCTGCGAAACTCGCCGCGTTGCCCGAGACCTGGCCGAAAACGGCATTCCATACACCATTGGTTCACATTGTCCCCTGCCGGACGACCTCGCCCGCAAGTTCGAGTACAAATTCTACCAGTGCCTTGCCAGTGGCTGCACGGTCGAAACGGCGATGTTAGAGGCGCGCGCCTCCATGAAAGACGCAAAAGATACCCGGCAACGTTACTACTTCGCCGGTGCCATGGTGCTCTACTCATCTACGTTTCGGGAAGATGATGGCGCGTTTAAGTGCGGGAAGGGAAAGCCCACGATCGAAGCTCATATGCCCCCCCACAACCTCGAAGAGATCTCCTTCACGCAATTTTTTTGCGGGCGCAAGGAAGAACTTATCGAGATAGCCTGCGTTTTGAGGCGTATGGCAAAAAGAGAGACACAGACCTGTCCCGTGTACATCATTGAAGGAATGGCCGGTCAGGGCAAGACGGCGTTGGCTGAGAAGGCGGTCAGGCGGATGGCGCATCTCTTCCCCGGTGGTATCTTCGCTTGGCGATTTGATGCTTCGCATGAGGTATCTGTCATCAAATATCTTCAGCGCCTGGGTCAAGTTATATTCCAGGAAGACTTCGGCAACGACTTTCACACGCTAGAAATGGCCATCATCAGGAAATTCATGTCCCGTCCGACAAGTTTGCTGATCCTCGATCAAGCTGATGTCTTGAAGCGCGCACAAGCTTTAGGCGATAGTAACGCCATAGCGTTGGTAAATTGGCTTCAGAAGGTTGTATCTATACAAGATATTGCAGTTAGAATTCTCGCAACGTCGAATCAACATTTAAGATGGACAGCTGAGGAGGAAGCGATGCATCTCGATGGTTTAACTGGTTTGGACATTGACAGTGGTGTCGAGTTGTTCATTCGAAATCTTAATACACAAGTAAGGCAGAGGGTGAAGGAGGAGGGAAATACCACGCAGCTACTGCAGGAGCTCGTCGGGCTTGTAGACGGTCATCCACTGTGTCTGGAATCTCTTGGCCATGCGGCCGGCTTACCACAATATCATAATTTGTCGCTAGAGGAATTCGTTTATGAACACTATGGTACAATGGTTGTGGATGGCTCACATGGAGATAGAAATCTCGAAGCCCGTTTCCGACCAACTATTGCCATGCTCCCAACGCAACAGCGCCTGCTACTGTATATGTGTTCTCTCTTCACTGGACCAATCACAGAAGGGGTGCTCGCGTTCATATGGTATTTTGTTGACTTCACTGGTTCACCGATGGAAAGGGTCAATTTTAGTAATGAGAACCTACAGCAACTATGCGATAGCAAGTTATTGTTGAAAAGAGATGAAGAGTACAGAATTCACGTCGCTCTTAGGGAATGTGTGAGACAGTATAATTCTATGATGAAACTGCGACTTTGTTTGCCGATACTCGGCTTATATGATGACACGTTTGTAATTGGCGTTGCCAAACAATTTAAGTATGGTGAGTAATGCAACGGAAATGCTGTCGATTGATTCACTTCTGTGTGCTTTTTCTCAAAAATCTTCTGATTTTTTATTACAGGAATTTCCATGGTGTTCGAATGGCAACTTCGAAGCATCCAAGACCGTGCACGTAGTGGAGTAAAGGACAGGACTTATGGTGTACAATATTATGACATTGTTGACATTCCTGGCAACGGCGGCCACAAACTCGAAAGGGACACCCTGCAGCAGCAAGTGTTATTTGGTGGATTGGTTGTATTCAGATGCAAAGCATCCGAAATTCTCCACTCTAGCTTTCCTAAGTTTTGCATGGAGAACATCATACCGATCGTGACAGAAAAGAGATCGCCGTTCATTCTGTGTTGGCATCATACCAATACCCATCTCACCAAACGATCTACCACAAATGCCAAAAAGAATAAAGGTCTGATGAAAAAAGTCATGGAGACTTTGCAATCTGGTCTGGAGAAGACGCACTTTGTAATTAGGACAGAACCTCCTTCAAGTAAGTTGCAGTCTTTTCCACCCCCCGAGCAATGATTATTGGAAACAATGCAAACTTACAACAAACTGCTTATTTGAATACACAACTTGATAGACATTATCTACAAAAAAGAACAGCCCCCAAATATTTTGCAAGGTGAGCAGAATTTTGTTATAAGATTTGAACAGGAGCAACTATTAGAGAATCGCTTACCAACAAAGATACTTTTCATTCACCAAACTAAAGCCGGCAATGAGAATCAACTGGTAATGAAGGTAGATTTCGGCAACGTCAATACATATGAAACATTTGTTGGACGTCAGCAAGAGCTTCAAAAATTGGAAGAACTATTGAGAGACAAGGATATTCAATATATCACCATTTGCGGTTTCGGTGGAATGGGCAAAACGGCATTGGCAATTGAAGTGGTCAAGAACTTCAACTCTGGCAGAGTTCTGGTGATATCCCTTATTGGAAACCCAAGCTCTAAGTCAGTAATCTCAATCATCGCCGGATTTCTCAACATGGACATTGAAACATCTCAAGATCCTAAGATTCAACAAAATGCAGTAATGGCCAAGTTAGAAAGTGGAGGGGATATACTGTTTTATCTTGAGAATATGGAAGATCTCAAACACGCAACCGAACAAGGAGACTCAGCGACCAAAAAGGATGCAATAACTTTGATCAGATTTTTCCACCAGATACCAGACAACATCAAAGTTCTTGCAACATCAAGAATTGCACTCGGCTGGCCTAATGAAGAATTTGTCAAACTGAATGGCTTAGAGCCACTTGACGGCATGCAGATCTTTCGGCAATGGGCTTCTCAACGTTTAAATGACATCAACGATGACAATGCAATGAATATTAGTCGCCTTGCAAGCGGTCATCCTTTATCGATTCGCCTTCTTGGAGGTATCTTCAACAACTGCATGGAGCCCATCAACCAATTCATCAAAAACTTCAGCGACCGGCTACGGAATGCAACAGATATTTTTGAAGATTGTTATAATTCGGTCGACACCTGCATCCAGTATAGCTTTGATTACCTAGATGATAATCTTAAATTATTGCTTGGCCAGCTAAGGCTATTTGAGGTCCCATTCTCAGCAGCACTTGTGAAGAAGGCTTTGGGTAATAACACTATATTGGCATTGCCTGCAGAGAAAAATTTACACAAACTTTGGCAACAGAGCTGGCTGAATGAACTCAAGTACGATTCAAGTTTCGGTGACTGGCGTCCCAGGTTTATGGAGAGAGACACAATGTTTTACACCCTACATCCTCAATTACGTGACTTCCTCAACCACCAGTTTGGCGATGCAGAGAATTCCGCTATCGACATGCGGAATGATTCGGAGATACAGTTCTATACCGCCCTATGTTATGGAGTAGGATTCGGCGTGGCAAATGATCTAATGAAGCAGATTGAGTGGTGCACTAAAGCTGCGATGAATGGACATTTAGAAGCGCAGCTAACCCTTGCCGTTTGTTACGAGGAAGGAGGAGGGGGCGTTGATGTAGACAAGAAGAAGGCGTTTGGATGGCACTTGATGGCTGCAGAGAGTGGCGACAAAGGAGCACAAGAAAAGGTTTTAGTTTGCTATTATAGGGGCGATGGCGTTGAGAAGAACCACGATAAATACAAGTACTGGTTGAAAATTTATAGGGAAAACAAGAAAGATTCGCTGTCGATCAAGTTTGATCTTTCTCTCCCGTTGATTCATCACGCAGCTGAGGGTGGCCATGTGACATTGATCAGATCACTGCTCAATCAACCCAACGCCAATGTCGAATTGAAGGACAGGCATGGCCGGACTCCGCTGCACCTAGTTGCAGAGAAAGGTCACATTAATGTATTTGAGCTACTCGTATTCGAATTCAATGCAAACACCAATGCAGAGGACAAGAAACGCAACATGCTAGTGCACCGCGCCGCAGAAAACGGGCATGTCGAGTTCATAGCCATACTCATTGCAGTATTCGGGGCAGACGCCAATGCCAAGAACATCGATGGATGGACACCGCTGCACATGGCTGCGAAGGGAGGATACATCAAAGTAGTGAGGCTGCTCGTGGCCGAGTTCGGAGTGGACGTTAACGTCAAGAACAGCAAGGGATCAATGCCACTGCATATGGCTGCGAAGGGAGGGTACATCGAAGTAGTGAGGCTGCTCGTGGACGAGTTCGGGGCGGATGCTAATGCCAAGGACAACAAGGGATCGATGCCGCTATGTTATGCTGCGGACTATGGGCGCGTCGAGGTCGTGATATTGACCGCGGCCGCTCTAGCAGAGTTTATTAAGCAGGACACGACCTTGACCGCGCTGAATCTCTACAGTATGTCGGAACTGTGTGAAGCATTGTGTGCAGCTGCTCGATGGAATCAAGCTCACGATCTGCGCATGTTTGCTCATCCATCCCCTGTTCATGTTTAGGGAACAGCATCGGTGACGAGGGGGCACGCGCCTTAGCCGAGTCTCTGAAGCAGAACACGGCCTTGACCACGCTGGATCTCTCCTGTATGTCAAACTGTGTGAAGCATTATGTGCAGCTGCGCGATGGAATCAAGCTTACGATCTGCTCATACATCCCTTAGATAACAGCATCGGCGACGAGGGGGCACGCGCCTTAGCCAAGTCTCTGAAGCAGAATATGACCTTGGCCACGCTGAATCTCTCCTGTATGTCGGAACTGTGTGAAGCATTGTGTGCAGTGGCGCGATGGAATCAAGCTTACGATCTGTGCGTGTTTGCTCATCCATCCCCTGTTCATGTTTAGGGAACAGCATCGGCGACGAGGGGGTACGCGCCTTAGCCGAGCCACTGAAGCAGAACACGACCTTGGCCACGCTGAATCTCTCCTGTATGTCGGAACTGTGTGAAGCATTGTGTGCAGCTGCGCGATGGAACCAAGCTCACGATCTGTGCATATTTGCTCACCCATCCCTTAGATAACAGCATCGGCGACGAGGGGGCACGCGCCTTAGCCATGTCTCTGAAGCAGAATACGACTTTGACCACGCTGAATCTCTCCTGTATGTCGGAACTGTGTGAAACATTGTGTGCAGCTGCGCGATGGAATCAAGCTCACGATCTGTGCGTGTTTGCTCATCCATCCCTTAGATGACAGCATCGGCCACGAGGGGGCACGAGCTTTAGCCGAGTCTCTGAAGCAGAACACGACCTTGACCACGCTGAATCTCTACAGTATGTCGGAAATGTGTGAAGCATTGTGTGCAGCTGCGCGATGAATCAAGTTCATGATCTGTGCCTGTTTACTCATCCATCCCCTGTTCGTGTTTAGGGAACAGCATCGTCCACGAGGGGGCACGCGCCTTAGCCGAATCTCTGAAGCAGAACACGACCTTGACCACGCTGAATCTCTACAGTATGTCGGAACTGTGTGAAACATTGTGTGCAGCTGCCTGATTGAATCAAGCTCACGGTCTGTGCGTGTTTGCTCATCCACCCCCTGTTCATGTTTAGGGAACAGCATTGGCCACGAGGGGGCATGCGCCTTAGCCGAGTCTCTGAAGCAGAACACGACCTTGACCACGCTGAATCTCGAAGGTATGTCGGAACTATGTGAAGCATTTTGTGCAGCTGCGCGATGGAATCAAACTCACGATCTGTGCGTGTTTGCTCATATATCCCTTAGATAACAGCATCGGCGACGAGGGGGCACAGGCCTTAGCCGAGTCTCTGAAGCAGAACACGACCTTGACCACGCTGAATCTCGAAAGTATGTAGAAGCATTGTGGGCAGCTGCGCGATGAAATCAAGCTCTCGATCTGTGCGTGTTTGTTCATACATCCCCTGTTTATGTTTAGGGAACAGCATCGGCCACGAGGGGACACGCGCCTTAGCCGAGTCTCTGAAGCAGAACACGACCTTGATCATGCTGAATCTCTATAGTATGTCGGAACTGTGTGAAGCATTGTGTGCAGCTGCGCGATGGGATCAAGCTCACGATCTGTGCGTGTTTGCTCATCCATCCCTTAGATAGCAGCATCGGCCACGAGGGGGCGCGCGCCTTAGCGGAGTCTCTGAAGCATAACGCAACCTTGACCACACTGAATCTTTCCTGTATGTCGGAACTGTGTGAAGTATTGTGTGCAGCTGCGCGATGGAATCAAGCTCACGATTTGTGCGTGTTTGCTCATCCATCCTAGATAACAGCACCGGCCACGAGGGGGCACGCGCCTTAGCCGAGTCTCTGAAGCAGAACACGACCTTGACCACGCTGAATCTCGAAGGTATGTCGGCACTGTATGAAGAATTGTGTGCAGCTGCGCGATGGAATCAAACTCACTATCTGTATATTCTCGCTCATCCATTTCCTGTTCATGTTCAGACAACAGCATCAGCGACGAGGGGGCACGCGCCATATCCGAGACTCTGAAGCAGAACACGACCTTGATCACGTTGAATCTCGGAAGTATGTCGGAACTGTATGACATAGGAACTGTATGACGTTCACTATCTGTGCGTGTTCGCTTATCCATCCCCGGTTTATGTTCAGACAATAGCATCGGCGACGAGGGGGCACACGCTCTAGCCGATTCTTTGGAGCAGAACACGGTCATAACCATGCTATATATCAACAGTATGTCAGAACTGTGTGAAGAATTGTGAGCAACTGCGCGATGGAATCAAGCTCACGATCTGTGCGTGTTCGCTCATCCATCCCCTGTTCATATTCAGATAACAATATCGGCGGCGAGGGGGCACGCGCCATATCCGAGACTCTGAAGCAGAACACGACCTTGATCATGCTGAATCTCGGAAGTATGTCGGAACTGTATGATATAGGAACTGTATGACGTTCACTATCTGTGCGTGTTCGCTTATCCATCCCCGGTTTATGTTCAGACAATAGCATCGGCGACGAGGGGGCACGCGCTCTAGCCGATTCTTTGGAGCAGAACACGGTCATAACCATGCTATATATCAACAGTATGTCAGAACTATGTGAAAAATTGTGAACAACTGCGCAATGGAATCAAGCTCACGATCTGTGCGTGTTCGCTCATCCATCCCTTGTTCATGTTCAGATAACAGCATTAGTGGCGAGGGGGCACGTGCCATTGCCGAGTCTCTGAAGCAGAACACGGCTTTGACTATGTTGAATCTCGAAAGTATGTCGGAAGTACGTGTGTAGCTGCGGAGTCAAGCTCGCGATCTGTGTGTGTTCGCTTATCAATTCCCTGTTCGTATTCAGACAACAGCATCGCCGACGACGGGGCATGCGCCCTAGCTGAGTCTTTGAAGCAGAACACGAACTTGACTACGCTGAATCTCGAAAGTATGTCAGAACTGTGTAAAGTATTTTGTGTAGCTGCGGAATCAAACTCATAATATGTGCATTCTTGCTCATCCATCCTGTTCATGTTCAGACAACAGCATCGGCGACGAGGGGGCACGCGCCCTAGCTGAGTCTCTGAAGCAGAACACGACCTTGATCACGCTGAATCTCAAAGGTATGCCGGAACTGTGTGCACTCATCCAATGTGCCCATATATTTTTGACTGCGCTGAAGCTCTCCAAGATTACCTCGAATCACATATTTGCCTATCTCCCGGCATTCCAGAGGATGAAGAAATCAGTGCGGTCAGCCAAAACCATTCCGACCTGGAGCTACGGTTCGACATGTCCACTATCAGCACCGTGCAAGAGAAAGATATTGGGTCCAGTGCCAATATATACTGTGCACGTGATTTGAATGCTTCCCAAGTTAAAATGATGCCCAACTCTGACACTTTCGAAATTGTTGGAATTGACAACCCTCAAAATCCAGATTACATGGATCTGATCTTTGATAAAAATGTCGAAAGCGTCTTTGACATTGCTCAAAATCCTTCCGAATTGGATCATTCTGGAGTAACCAATCTAAGTGGCATGACCAACATACATCAACACCATATCTACCTCAACACTACAAGTGAAGAATACTATGACCTCAACACTATACGTAAAGAAGACAATGAACTCTGCACCACACATAAAGAACGCAATGATTTCGACACCACACATAGAGAAAATGATATGAATATGATCGACATGTATTTCGACTTTAACCTCAGCGATATATCTGACATATGCGGTGTAAGAGCTACGGAATTTCCCCAAACTGATATGGAGTCAGTGCCCGGTGCTGGACGTCCTAACGACGAGAGTTTTCTCGACTGGATCGACACTACTTTCTGTAATATCCCCGCCAGGGATGCCAATTCAGATATTCTTCATGATCCTCTCGCCTTGGATATCAATTCAGATATCTTCCATGATCCTCTCGTCTTAGATACAGATATCTCTTCTGTTCTCTCTCCCTGTAATACCAATTTAGATAACCCCCTTTCTCCCCTCACCTTGGATGACAATTCAGATATCTTTTCGGGCCTCTCCGCCTTGGAAATCAATTCAGATGTCGTCCTTAATCACTCTGTCTTAGATGCCAATTCAAATGTCATCCCTAATCTCCCTGTCTTGGATGTGAATTCAGATATCTTCCTTGATCCTACCACATTAGATACCAATTCAGATGGCTTCTTTAATCCAGATAGCTTCCTTAATTTCCCCGCCTTGGATCCCCCCTCACTCAAAGAAAGTGCAGGCTGCACAAACATAGAAGGTGGTTTGGAATGGGACCTAAACGTTAGTATACCGTCTCGACGAGAGTTACTTCCATCGTAGCACCAATTTGTAGCCTGACATTCCTGCAATTTCCCAGATTTCTTTTGACACAGATATCTTTGGTATAACACCAATACCAATCGATGGATGCGCCATTTCAACAGCTAACGTCGTCGATGGTGAACTCAAGCAAACGCCAACTGACATGGATGTGTCACCTATCGAGGAGCCACAGCCGTCGAGGGTATTCGTCACGGGCACTGTCCCATATAATAGCTGTCCGGACTGTGCGAGACGGAAAAAACGCTGTGCCCGCCACGCCGCTTTAAAAAAAGAAAAAAGGATTTCCCCAGGCAAGGCATGCGTTTGGTGCAAGTTGCACAACAAGAAATGCAAGGGCGACATGCCATGCTCTCTTTGCGCCAAACTTGGGAGGGTTTGTCTGGGAAATAATCGCGATGCCACTACGACTATCGCCAATTACTGCAACGAGTTGACCAACCCAGACGAAAATGTTAGAAGGGCAGCATTCCAAAAACTCTTTCAGACCGTCTCGGGTCGCGTCACAAATATTCGGAACACCCAAAACCCATATATACGCATTCTTATGGAGCACGGCGGCATTCAGAAGATCAATGATTTCCTCGATCATGAGAGCTGGCACTTTCGACGTGAATTCTCTCACATCATCTCATACTTTGGCGATTTGAAGGACACCAAACTTGCTTCTAATGTAAGCGACGGTGCGGATCAGGATATTCCGATTCATAGAGAAGAAGTGCGGCGCCCAGTTGTGATATAGGATTGGAATCACCCCCAGTTGTTAGCAAGAAGATCCGCATATAAAGCGATCGACATTCCTTTCGCTCTCATCCATCCAAAACACAAATTCATTTCAAACTGTATCTGCAAGATCTGCTACAGCAAGTAACGCGGAAATAGCTCTATCAAGCTCTTCATTTGTCTTCATCTTCTCTCCTGCCAAGTTTTCATTTGCCAAAATTTCTCTTTCATATAATTATCCAGCAATATGTATTTCTGTGATATAAGATAGTAAAGTTTTGATGAATGATTAGCCTGATAAATCTAGTTTTATTGGAGTTCTTTTTGATATATTTAAAATTATGAAGCAAAATAATAATTTGATGATTTTTTTTTTTTAATAAATATAATAATAGAAGTATATAAAATATAATGTATAGATTTAGTAAGTATAATTCTAAAATTATAATAATATACTTTATAATTGCTAAATTGAATCTATGTGTATTATTGATAGAATAATATAACTACTGAATAATTTATCTAATAATCTTATATTATTAAATATTTGAACTTCTATACTAAAAACTAGTATTTTATAAATTACTATTATATTATAATTGTAATAAAACTATATACTGTAATAAGTAAATAATATAGTATAGCTAGATAATATGAATACTTAGTATAATATAGTTATCTATACCTAGTTACCCATATATACTACTACTTATAATTAATAAGATATCAAATCAGGTTTATTGATCTATATTTTAAAAATATATCTGTGTCTATCAGATACATCTGTGCTCATCAAATATACTGTAACATAGCGGACGCTTAACCTTGTAAGTACGTCGGATTTCTGTATCTTGAATTCTTGATCTTCTTTGACTCCGCGGAGTCCTCAGTATGCAGGGATGGGTGAGTTCGAAGTGTATCTGCCCGCAGGCTTACTAGTTCCTTTGCTTTCTCTTTGCTTTGAACTATTTCGATCTGAGGTTTATTCACTCTAAGATACTGGGTTATTTATATAAGTTTGCTAACTATGTGATGGCTACGTGGCTAAGTTATGAGTCATTTAGTAAGTGTCGAGACTTTTCGCCATTGTCTAAATGCTATACTATATCGGGTCATCGATTTCGCAAGTATCGAAATATTTCGACATTGTCTAAATCAGAGACTTGGCTAACTATAAGGCTATACTATACTGGGAATCGGATTCAGGTACCGCGATCAAATGTCTAATTCCCCTGATTCATATTACTAATTTGGATTGACCGTCACAACTTCCTCCTGAATAGGTGATTCGTCCCTGAAATATCCTATTCAAACTCCCAGGCTTCAACGGTTTGTATGGTCTTGTACTGTGCAATTTGTTGCATCACGGTTTCCCAATGATGTCACCTAACTCGCTCGAAGTCTGTAGGGGTTATTCCTCGGATATGGGCTAGTGCTGATTCGTCATCCCGAAACAGTTTATGAATTCTCTTGGCAATGGTGATCTGTGAATAAGAGAGCTGACATTCCGCAATCCAATCTTCTTTAGTCATTTCCACATTCTGGTTAAGTATCTG
>RBNI01003741.1:0-15293 GCA_003990745.1 Jimgerdemannia flammicorona
TAAGTGCCAAAAACAGAAACAAGATCAGCAAGACCAGGCACCCGGGTCATCAAGAATTGAGCCTATCCCCTTCCACCACATTGCAATGAATATCATTGGATCACTACCAGTAACACTATCAGGAAACCGCTATATTATAGTTATTGTAGACCTCTTCACCAAATGGATAGAGGCAGGAGCATTACAAGAAGCCAATGTCCTCTCTATAGCTGACTTCCTGCACCGAGAAATCATCTGCCACTACAAGATACCAAAGCAAATCACAACAGACCGCGGAACGGAATTTGTCAATGGATTCCACGAGATAATGTATCAGAAATACAAGATTCAGCACATCAAGACCACTGTGTACCACCCTCAAGGAAATGGACAGATAGAAAGAACCAACAAGACCCTCAAGAACATCCTAGTGAAGATCTCAGAGACATATGAGAATTGGGATAACTATCTCCCAACCGCCCTCTCTGTCCTACGAGATATATGGTCACAGAGTACACATTTTACCCCAAGAGAGCTGCTCTTTGGAGAAGAAGATTCTGATGGAACCTCAGCCACAAATCTAGACCTAACTTGGAGACAGGTTGATGCAGAAATCTGGAGACTACACCAAATCAGGAAGAAGGCTGAAGATTACATCACCAAGTCACAAGCACTGACAAGGAAGAATGCGGAAAAGAATCACAAGGCCCTAGAACTCATCCGAATCGGAGAAAAGGTTCTACTGTATCGAAATATGGTAGAAGCCTCATGGTCGCGAAAACTGGAGCCCAAATGGAAAGGACCCTTCTACGTGCAAGATATCAAGAGAACTACCTTCTGGCTTAGAAAAATCTCAGGGACCATACTGCCTACCATGGTACAAAGGAACAGACTCAAGAAGTACCATGAACCTATACAAGAGAAGCAAAACATGATGACCGCCCGCGAGGTTCTAGTTCGCGAATCATAACAGCATGTCCCGTGACCAGCAGGCTATCTGTCTGGACCATTCTCTAAGGGATACGGCACTGGCAGCTACTCATCCGTGAGACTTTCGCAGTCAGAGGAGTTTGAACCATCAACTGATTGGTCAAGATCAGAATCAGGCCCTTACTCTATATGAAGGGAGCGATCCTTCACCATCACACCAAAATACAAAGGGAAGATGCCAGCCCATAAACACCACTTTTCGACCCCTTGCCAGAGGTTATGGGATCAGCAAATTTTTTAGGACTGGACCAATGAATAACGATGCTCAGGAAGATCCTTATTCAGGAGGAAGATGTAACGGTGACCCCAGAATGATGACATCAGCACAGGAGACAGTCTTTCCTTGCAAGCCACCAGATCGGAGCATGAGAAGATTATATGGCATATGAGATGAGCAATGATGACCAACTGTGAGTCATTGTGACCACAGCACAAGCATCCTGAAGAATATAAAAGAAGGATCAAGGAACTGCAGTAGCAGCAACCAACCACCAATCCCAAAATAGCTCAAAGACTTACCACAAATAAAATGCCTGCTGCCCACCAAACCTCAAGGTCAAGGAATCACCAAGGTACCTCAGTTGAAGAAAGGATGTTCCAAGACATCAGAAGAGCCATGAGGACCCACTCAACAAGGACTCCTAGTGTCTACCTGGGCACTGCAGGACCCTTATCACTTCATCCTCTACCGCCGTGAAATGGAAACAAGGATTACCATTGCTACCGAATGCCTCCAAATGTGGCAGGAGTACGAAATAGAAAACCTCCTCTGCCGGGAGTTCCCACAGGCCAGTACCCAAGAGCTACAAGGCACCACTCCCATGGATATACGTGAAATAAGGACAGCTAAGAAGATCCATCAGATCTTCAGGCATGCACCATGGTCGATCCCCAACTTGGAGTATGTTAGAGTCTCAGATTTCAGAGACCTGTCATCCCACCATATCAATGCACTAGAAGCCAGGGTGGCTACAGAAGCCCAGTCCACTATCACCCTCAACAGCGAAGAAGTAGAAGACTTCTGGCACCCCATCCTCTAGGACAACCCAGACCAATTCCTGCAAGGATTGATCTCAGTGTTCCAAGGCCCAAGCATCCGGGTTAGATCCCCTCAAGACCCCACATTTGTCCTCTATTTTGTGGAAGAGAACCTCATAGACTGGAGAGCTCCAGATCTTGTTCTCGATTTTCCCACCACTGCCGAACGTGATGATGTCATCGATGATGTCATCCCGCATGATATACCCGAAGCATGCGAAGTACACAAAATGCGCGACCTGCATGACGAATTCACGGATCTCATCTCCTTCAGTGATAATGATGATGATGAAGAAGCCCCCATGGTCCTGAACTTTCTGCTCTAAGTTCTTTGTTACACCAGATAATACCAGCACCAGTATTCTCATGTAACACTAGATAATACCAGCACCGGTATTCTGAGGTGACGCGAAATTGTTCCAGCACCGGCATTTTGATGTGATACCAAATAATACTAGCTCTAGAACTTGGTAGTTTTAGTTATTGGAATTTATATTTAGCTTTATATCTTAGCAACCATTGAATTATATTTTGTATAAATACCCATCTTATTTCCTCTGAAATAAAGTCAGTCAACTCAGTGCAATACACACACTTCCTTGCAAGCAATCTAAGAGATAACAAGACAGTTAAAGATAAGAAGTTTGAGGACCATAAGACCTTGGGAAGGCACTCCAATAAGAACTTGCTTATAACAACTTGAGTTAGTCTAAAAGATACACCTTGAAGAGAATCTGGCATATTTGAAGGACTCAGCGACCACTACGTGACACTACCAACTAAATCCAGATATCAATATCTTCTGTCTAGAAGGAGATTCCTTCCCACACCCTGAACCCTATATTGCCCATCTCTCCATACTCAGCTATAACTTCCTCTGCTCTTCTCCTCATCTCTACTACAGTCACTGTAGGAACTTCTTTCACCAGGAGCTGTACAACTCTGGGATTCCATCTGAGGCAGTGTGCCATTAGTACACATATCTTCCCAACTATCAATCTAGTCTTCAATATATCCTCCAATGGCCCTGCCTCCTCAAAGCCCACCTCTACCCCTTCTAGACCCTTCAAGAACTTAACAGATACTGCTTCACTCATCTGCTTTATGATTAGCCCTAGGACTATTTTTGCTATCACTGCTAAGCCTTAGAAGCACAAAGTAACTATGAACTCCAAAATTGACTTTTTGAGTAACAGGGCCACTGCCAGTCCCATTACACTATCAGCCAGATTACTAGGCCTTGTGCCCTTCCCACAGCTCAGTCTACCATCAGTAGTCTCATCTAGATTTTTTTCCAGATTGCCTATCATGCTCCTATCAGTAGTTATCCCTCAGCTACTACACCACCAGCCCCCCTACTCTGGCCACCCAGCAAGGCTCCCCCCAGCTGCTGTTGTCCTATATTCTTCACTATCTCCTTGCCTCTCTTTAGTCAGCTCTCTAGTTCAGTTACTGGCTGTCTCCCCTTCACTTTATCCATAAAGCTCGCCTTTCCAATCCCCTGCCCTCTAACACTGCTCTCTCTCCTTCTATATCTGCCTACCAGTAGACCTCTCATGCTTCCCCCCAGGCTCAGACCCCTCCCTACATACTGCCAATAAAATGTACTTAGGCCCCCCTACTCAGTATGAACCTCAGAATGCTTATTGACTAGTACATATCATTTCTCCAAAAACTATATCATGAGTATTGTTAGAAGGTTGTGTAACCTGAATATTACTAGAGAAAGGACCAGTGATACTTGCTGCTTGATCAGTACTATCAAAATCTTTTTGGTCTTACTTGGTTTTAGATAGTTCTTAGACTTCTGTGATCTTAGATTGACTGGCTTTTTCTAAGATAATTTGCACAACTCAGTCTCCTTCCTTAACTATATAGTCTTGATCCTTCTAGTTGATAAGTAAGACTTGAACTTATCCTTAATAGTCTGAATCAATGATACTAGTACCTATATCTTAATAATATTTGATACTGAGTCCTGATCATAGTGCAATTCTGATATAATATCCTTTAGGATATTGAATTGCAATTTTAATAGGTACCAGAGTTTGGCCTTAGCTGAAACAGTACTTTGCTTGACTGAGTGTAGGTCAAGATCAATGATATCCCCTAATTGATATTGAGGAATCTGGACCTTTAGATGTATTGAAATATATAGATTACAACTCGATATATATGGTGGCGCAGCCTTCCTTGACTACGTCATCATGTAAATATCACTAATGGCAATACATAAAAGCACGTAAGAATTAGCAATAAACGCTTTGCTTCTCTCCTCAAAGTCTACAGTCCACAATAGGTTATGAGCCCCGGTTAGCGGCTATATACCCCTCTTACACATATGCTACACTACGCTATACAATGGCTACTAGTTCAAGCAGTGCTAGCAGCGCGCCGCCAAGTTCTGGTAACACAAACATAGCCGGAACAGGTTTCGCTTCCATGACGATGAACATTCTGGCAGTGGCGCCAACATCAATGGTAAAGAGGATGATTCCTGTCTTTGATGGTAAGGACTATGCCATATGGGCGTATCATATGAAGAATCTCCTTGAAGAATGCGGTTTGGAGGACTACTGGAAGCCACAGGCGCAAGTAACGACATACGACACCGCGAAAGATCACAAAGCGCTAAGGGAGATTACGTTCACCCTTTTGAACGCGCAAATGAAGCTGGTAATCAACGCTATGATGGCGAATGAAGCCTGGGAGATTTTATGCAATCACCATCAACAGGCATCCGCGTCAAACAGATTCCACTTAAAGGCGCAACTATTCAATCTTCGAATTAAGTCCAAGGAGAGCATCCGGGACTACGCCAATCGAGTCGACGAGCTGGCGAATCAAGTGAATTCTCTTATATCTATGCTGGCGGACACCATCAAGGATGAAGATAAGGTCCTGGCTCTTATACGAGGCCTTCCCAAAGCATACAACGTGGTTGTCGCTGCTATGAGGGAATCTAGCAGATTATCAGATTATAAGCACGTCATCACAAGCCTTTTAAACGAGGAAACAAGGCTAGGCAGCAATAACGCCAACGAGGAATACGATGAGAAAGCATTCTATGGCGGAGCACGTGAACGAGACAAAGGCAAGCCGAACAAAGGTCAAGGCCAGCAATGTGAGAAATTCGATGGTAAATGCTTTTACTGTAATAAGCATGGATATCGTGAGTAGGACTGCAACCGCAAGAAGAAGGAAAAGGGTGGCCAACAGCAAGGACAACGGCAGGCAAACACGGTGGACGCCAACAATGAAAACAGCGATGGCAGAGGTCTATTCTTCGCAGAAGCGGCGACCTATCCATATGTAGAAACCATTGAAATAGGAGGAAATTCGGAACCAACTGTCAGTTCCACCAATGCCAGTTGCAGATGCAATTCCACCAGTTCGACATCTACAAATCCTGGTCAACAAAACACTTTTCAGACAGCGAAAAATAGTGATGTCAACATCGGCGCCAGTGCAAATATAAGCTATATGCTGAACAGCACTTATGCATGCAGCGAAGAGGTCTGGCTCATGGATTTGGGTGCAACACAGCATATGACGGCTCACCGGGAGTGGTTCTCTATATACGAGAAGTTCGAGCATCCCATACCTATCAAGCTAGGTGACAATAACGTCATTTACGCTTAAGAGAAAGGCAACGTAGGCATACATCTACATGGAAACGTTGATGAACCTTCAGGCACCTTCGTGGATGTACTATACATTCCAGATATAGGTAAGAACCTCTTCTCGATAGGCCAGATGATGGCTCGTGGGGACAGAGGAGTAAATATACACCCGAATGGTGTAATGGTAATCAATCTGAAGAACAATAATGAGTTAATGTATGCATCGAAAAAGGGAAATCTATACGCAATCAATGGCATGCCGAGTGGTGCTACATCCGCATATTCTGCAACTACGACAGGAGAGGATTTCTGGCATATAATGCATGAACACTTAGGACATATTGGTAAAACAAGTCTCGAACGGATGGTAAGGAGCAAGTCTGTGTATGGTTTACCGGACTATATGTCACCGGATTTCTTTTGCGATGGATGCATGGCAAATAAGGCTTCCCGGCAACCTTTTCAGGAATGAACGAAGCGAGCAGCCGACATTCTCGATTTGATTCATATGGATATTTGTGGCCCCATGCGAATGGCATCACACTCTGGGAAGAAGTATTTTATTACATTCATTGATGATTATACACGCAAAGTCCACGTATATCTCATTGTGGGGAAAAACGAGGCATTCGACAAATTCCGGGAATTCAAGGCAGCCGTGGAGAATGAGATGGGATGTAGAATATGAACCCTACACTCAGATAACGGCAAAGAATACATCAACAAAGGTTTCAGACACTTCTTGAAGAAGAATGGTATACAGCACTCTATGACAGCCTCTTATACACCTCAGCAAAATGGCGTGGTGGAACGATTCAATCGAATGGTAGTGGAAATGACTAGAATGATGATGAATACAGCTGGCTTACCGAAGTCCTTTTGGGCGAAAGTGGTGAATACGGTGGCATATATTTGAAATCGTTGTTTCTCTCGAGCTCTAAGCAAGGATCCCAGCAAGCAATCCAGGAATAACAGCAATCTTACCCCTGAGGAATTATGGAATGGATCCAAGCCTGACATTTCACACTTACGCATATTCAGAAGCAAGGCATACGTTCTGGACAAAGGTGGCAACTGAGGCAAGTTCGAACCTAAGGCAGATAAGCATATATTCCTTGGATACGATGGAGCGGGATACAGACTTTGGAACCCACAGAAATGACGTATGATCATTTCATGCAACGTACAGTTCAAAGAGACTAAGCAGGAAATTTACGTGGAAATTCCTATCTCAAATCCAATGGTGAATTCGATGGAACAGCCAGCGACATCTACGCCAACTGCAAAGGCTAGTGGAACAACATCTACACCCGGAACAACACCGAAGACTATGCCAAAGACATCCTTGGGACCTATGCTAGTGAAAATGCAACCCATTCAAATGGAAATGAAGTTGCAAGAACCAAGGATAACAGAAATTATGGACGAGGATGACGAAGAGGATACCTTTCCAAAGGGTAAGAAGAAGTGCAAATCTGGGATGGATAACGAAATCTAAGCGGATCTGGGAAATTACTGGAACCCACCCAAGTCATCCCGTCGCAAACAACATCATGTAAACTATGCCTGTGAATGCGCTTACATAGCAACGACTGGTGAGCCAGCACACTATGACGAAGCCATTCATTCAAATGATAAAAAGGAGTAGAGAAGGGCTATGGACGAGAAGTACAGTTCGCTCATCGAAAACAACACTTGGGATCTAGTAAGCCTTCCAGCAGAGCGACAAGCTATAGGATCGAAGTGGGTCTACAAGATCAAGCGTAAGGCTAATGGCAACATAGAATGGTATAAGGCTTGATTTGTAGCAAAGGGGTACTCGCAAGGCTATGGCGTAGACTACGACGAGACATTTTCCCCAGTATTTAAGTTGACTTCACTTAGAATACTTCTTGCGATTGGAGCCAAGTATGACTATGAAATACACCAAATGGACGTAAAGACAGCGTTCTTGAATGGTGACGTAGACACGGAGTTATACATACGACAACCACAAGGATACAAACTATACGATAATGACGGAAACAAGCTCATATATAAATTACGCAAAGGGCTCTATGGAATCAAGCAAGCGGCAAGGTTGTGGAATCGAAAGATCAATGGATATCTCCTAGACAATGGATTCAAGCGTTGTGAAGCCGATCCATGCATATACACCCAACATACATCCTCAGGAATGGTATACCTGGGAATTTGGGTTGACGATATTATTTTAGTCAGAACGGCAAGTGAAATCAATGATGTAAAGGCTACACTATGCCAGGAATTCAAAATGACAGACTTAGGCGAAGCATCCTATCTCCTTGGAATATCGATTACACGTAACAGGTGCAAGTGTGCTATACACCTAATGCAAGCCACATACATTCGAAATATTCTTGAGCGATTCAGGATGAGTGAATGCAAACCAGTCGGGACACCTATGGAAACATTCATGAAACTAAAGAAGTCTGACACTACGCCTGAGGGAAACAACATCCCCTATCAACAAGCTGTGGGATCCCTCATGTATCTTATACAAGAGACGAGACCTGATATCTCTTTTGCGGTAAACAAAGCAGTGCAGTATTCTTCATACTACGACAATAGCCATTGGATGGCAATTAAGCGAATTTTCAGGTATATCAAAGGAACCACGGACTATACGCTCAGTTTGGGCGGTGATAATGGGCAAAGTGGGAGTACTATATGCCTATTCGGTTCTTGTGACGCCGATTGGGCTGGTGACTTAGATGACAGAAGGTCTACAACTGGATACATCTTTAAAGTAAACAACGGAGCCATTTCGTGGCAAATGCATAAGTAACCTTCAGTGGCAACATCCTCTATGCAAGCGGAATATCAAGCATTATCAATGAAAACAAAGGAGGCTATCTGGCTTCGAGAACTGTTAAAGGAGCTGGGATACAAGCAACGGCACTCTACGCTACTCCAGCAAGATAACCAATCAACAATTGCTTTGGCGAAGAACCCTATACATCACGCCAGAATGAAACACATTGATATACAGTATCATTTCATATGTAAATGCATGGAAAATGGCACTATACACCTTGAATACACCCCAACAGAATATATGACAGCGGATTCATTGACTAAAGCCCTTCCAAAGGCAAAGTTTGACTTATGCATGCAAGGAATGGGTATTACAGGACTCTACACTGGTAATTAAGGACAATTTAGGATGAGATAGGATAATAGAATGAAAGCAAGCTTCTTTAACATTGATCGCTATATTGCAGATTTCTACCAACATTGCTCATCTACAAATGTTCACATCTCTACTTTTCAACCTATTTTTCGAGCTTTAAGCAGGCAATTCGAATGTTTTTCGGTTTCTAGATAGTGGTCTGAACATTACAGCGAGATTTGCAGTGGTTATAGCTTAGTATTGCAGTTTGGAAATTTGCATATCTCGTTGAGCAGGAGTATTGAAATATGTAGGTTACAACTCGATATATATGGTGGTGCAGCCTTCCTTGACTATGTCATCATGTAAACATCACTAATGGCGATGCGTAAAAGTATGTAAGAATTAGCAATAAATGCTTTGCTTCTCTCCCCAAAGTCCACATTCCACAACAAGATGAAGCTTCTTGATCTTGAGTTCAGTTTGACTGATAGTGAGGTTGGCAGATGTGTCTTTGGACAATACAGTGACTGATCTTGAGAGTTCACTAGCCTTCTTAGGATATTGTTGTAATATATTCTATTTGGTAACAGAAGAAATAAGCTCCAGATTTCTTTAGATAGTTTTTTTCTTCTGGAATAAGCTTGATATTCTTGTTTATGACATCTAGATCTATTGGTACTGAGCCAACTGCTTTGGATTAGTTCTTATGATAGTTCTCAAAATAGTTCTTCTTACAGTATTCTAGTTCAAAGCAGTTGCCAAAAATGATGATGTCAAATCTATCAGTCATTCTCATGGCTTTATTGAGGATCTGTGGCTCTTTTAGCTTAACCTTGACTTATGTGTTTCTTTTTTTTTTTTTTTTTTTTTTTTTTTTTTTTTTAGTCGCTTAGACTCCCTTTATTACCCAATCTATAATAATATAAGTACAGCCTAAGCCCTCAACCTATCCCACAGGGCCCCCCCCCTTCCTTAATTCCTACAAATGACACCCCATCCACTGTCACTGCCACCCTACCCCCACTCTTTGCTACAATCCTCTGCACTAGTTCCTTACGTTTCCCCCCCTTGGGGCCCCACCCAATCCACCACGCCTTGAAGAGCTCTAACATCAGCTCCTCCCACCTTACTATTCTCAGGCTCACTGACCTCTGGGGGCCCTCCTCAAACATGCTCCGCCAGTGTTCGGTGAGTCTCACCCAAAAGGTGATAGCCCAGCCAACCGTCAGCCACTCATTTCCCATCCCCCCCACCAGCCTTGCCTGCAGTGCTGCCCACCACCCACCCACCTCAGGGTTCGGTGCCGATACTCCCAGCCTCACCCCAACAACCTTCCAAAAATTCTCCAGACTCTTGCACTCCCCCAGCCAATGTTCAGGTGTCTGTACCACCCCTCCCTCCTACCCTACATTATGGCACTCCTCACAGTCATAGACCCTGCTATCCACCAGATGTCCAGTCCTAAAGTTTAGCATCACATTCCGATGCAACAGCCTCCACTATGCTATCCAGAATTTTGACAGGAGCTACCTCGACATGACCTTGGACCAAGACCATATGCCTGCCCAGTCCCACCTCTCCCCGATCCCAGCCCCTTGCCAGGACTCCAGCCAAAGGTCCTGCCCCAGACCCCTAAGGCACTCCATACCCTCCTCTAAGTAGAAGTCCTTGACCAAATTCCCTCCCAATAAGAGCCTGTCCCACCTCCACATCTCCGGACCCCAGTCCTCATCCCCTTCAGCACCTTGCCAACAGATCCCAATATGGTGTGCCCCATCTACCACTCCCCACCAGAATCCTTTGTAACGTATCCTCTGGCTGCCATCCAAGGCCACCAAGGACAGTAGATCACCTGAGCCACCCCTTGGTGACACCCTCATCTCCCACAAACACCGTATAAGGGGCACCCATTCTCCTCCTCTCAACTCACTAGCCCTCTTCATCCACCATGCCCTCAAGCAGAGTAGCCTCTTGGGAAAGTCCACCAGGTCAAGGCCTCCATGATCCACAGGAAGTGCTAATGTCTCCCAACCAATCTGACTCTGAGGTCCAGCCCAGATCCAAGAGCGGACCATCTTGAGAAGCTTTTTGACCACCCACTTAGGGAAATCCAAATGGTAGCCCAGATACCAAAGCTTTGGCATCTAATACACATTCAGAACAGTTATCCTTCCCACCAGCGACACCTGTCTACCACCCCAGCTTGTCAGTACTGACCCCCATTCTACCAGCTTGCACTCCCACCACTCCTTGGGAAGTAGAGAGCCATACACCAAGAAGTAGATACCCAAATACTGTACCACTCCTCCCGCTGGGACAATTGTTCCAATGACGTCCCCCCCTATGACTCCTTCCCCAAGGACCAATGTCTCGCACTTGTGCCAGTTGAGTTTTGCTCCAGAGCATCCCTCATACCACTCGACTATCTCCTTGAGCATAGCTACATCTATCACTGAGCCCAACCCAACCACCATATCATCTGCAAAGGCCCCCATCTTCCAATTCACCCCCAAGATATTCAGTCCACCAACTCTTTGCCGGATCCGATCCAACAATGGCTCCAGGGCAAAGGCATAAAGGATAGGTGACAGCAGATCCCTTTGAGGCACCCCCCTCCCCAAGGGGAAAGAGGCCCCCCTGTGACCATTCACCAGAATTGCAGCCCTACTCCCTTCCAGCAATCCAATAAGTGACCGACATATACCCCCTGGTACCCCAATGCGCTCCAGTACCTTCTCTAACCATACTCTCCGCACCCTATCATAGGCCTTCTCCTGGTCCAGAAATACCAAGTGGCCATCTACTCCTGCAGCCCTAGCACCTTCAATGATGCCATGAACCCATGCCGTGCCATCTCGGATCAGTCAGCCTCCAACAAAGCCCTGCTGCTCCTTCCCTATCACCTGCTGTACCACACCCTGTAACCTCGCCACCAGAATTTTGGTGACCAACTTGCAGTCCATATCCAGTAGCATGATCGGCCTCCAATTTTTCCAGTCCTCCTTATGCCCTTTGTCCTTGTACAGCAGAGAAACCAGCCCCAACTACTGCCCTCCAATCCACTCCCTGGTACTGATGACTGCATCATACATCAGCAACATCTCCTCCAGAGCCTCCTCTATGGATGCCATATATTTCCAAAAGTCCCAAGGCAGACCATCCTCCCCAGGCGCCATTCCCAGGGTTGTTGATGCCAGGACTTGAAGGATCTCCTCGCCCAAAACTGGTCGGCCAAGATCCCCCAACCCTGCTGTCGGATTTGGGTGCCAATCTTCCAGATGTCTCTCAATGTCCTGCGCCCCCTCCCCTCCCTCCTCCTCACTCCAGAGGTTACTCCAGCGGGCGCTCAGCTAACCCAGGATCTCCTGCATGCCCACTACCATCTCTCCCTCATCATTAAGGACTCCTTCCCACCAGTGTCTTGCTCCCCTAGCATGGAGGAGATGGGACAAAAGCCTCGTAGGTCATTCTCCTTCTTCCAATCCTTGCCACCCTAACCTGGCTGCCATAGCCTGAGCCTGCACTGCTTCCTCCTTCCTCAACAAATCCTGTAGTTCCACTACTTCCAACTTAGCCCGCTTAGCCTTCCAGTCCAACACCCCCTCCTCCTCCAATAGCCCAGCCCAATTCAGAAGTAGTCTTTCTAGTCTCTTAGATGCCCATCGGACTCGTCTCCTCTGCTGAGCACCTTGTTCCTTCCCCACTTCCCCCCAGTACCTCTGAGCTTCGGATTTCAGTCTACACCACCTATCGCCAATCCTCATCTCTGCTCACCTCCAATTATTAACCTTAGATCATACCTCTGCCACCCACTCATTTCACAGATCCATCTCCTCCAACAGTGAAGAGTTCAGATGCCAATGTCCTGGCCCCTCTCCGCTCCCTCCAAACCTCCCACCTCCCCGAATACCCCAATGATCTGACCAAGGGCACCACTCGACCTCCATTGTCTCCCAAACTGTATGTCTCCAGTACTCAGCAGTCAGAACCCAATCAATCCTAGTACTCCACCCTCCCACCCAGTGTGTATATAGATGTCGGTCCTCATCCTGAAGTCATATAGCATCTACTATGAGCTGAGCTGTTCCACCTCTTCCCATTCCTCCAATCCCCCACTCCTTCCTGCCATACCCCATCCCCCATCAGTTCTATCCAGTCTACTCTCCCATATTATATTAAAATCACCCCCCAGACAATCCACCCCAGCCTCAGCCAAGAGCCCAGAATCCTGTAGATCTCCAATCCATTCCACTCGGGTCCCCCTCTCAGCTGGGCAGTAATAAGATTCCACCACAATTGAGGTCCATCCAGGCCTCTGCCATGTCCCCCACACTAATCTACTATCCCAATGTCCAGTGTCTGCAATGTCCCCTTTCCCCTTCCTAACCAGGATTCCCACTTTACCCTGCCAAACTGCCTCCCCACCCCACTCTCTAGTCCATTCCAATCCATCTTCCTCCCCCTCACACCATACATCCTGAAGTAAGAAGATATCTGCCTCCAGTTTCTTCAGCCATCCAAAAATCATATGTTGCCTCCTAGTCCCCCTAAGCCCATTGACATTCATAGAGAAAATGTTTGTTATACTATTCATAGCGAAATATTTGTTAATATTGAAATCTCTACATCTATAATTCCATGCTCACTTCCTCTCCAGCCAGATCCATGATCCGTTCTGCTGCAATCTCAGCTTCTACATTTTGTTGTTCATCCAGAGCTGCCAGCAATTCCACACAGTCCTCACCATCCACCATCTCCATTGATGCCCGATGTTCCTCGCACACCACCTGCCACTTTTCCAGTCCCTTCCGCAGCCCCCACAGATAAGCTGCCCTTTCATTAGCGATACCCAAAAGCATCGCCTCCCGTGCCTCAGTGACCTCATACTCCTCCACCTCCAGAAGAGCTGCCATCATCTCATCTCTCAGCTTTCTCACGACCTCCTCCCCTTGCAGCACTCACCCCCAGAATTCCTCACTGATCACCCGGAAGTCAATCTTGCCCAGTTCCTCAGCCACCACATTTTGCAGCACCCTCAATAGCCACTTCTCCCCTCCAACCACCTCTGCTGCCTGCGCCACATCTTCCTCCCCTTCCTTCCTCTCCTCAGTTCTCACTGACTTGTCCCAACCATCCTCAGACACATCCTCCAGCTCCCCCTCTCCCACCTCGGGAACACCATATGGGATCAGATTATCTTCGGCCATTGCTGTGTCCACTATAGTCTCCTCCGGCCCCTGTCCTCTACTCTCCTTCACCTTCCTCCCTTGCTGCCCCTCCTCCGCCCAGATGCTAGCACTCGCTCCCGTGCCCTCCTCTGTAGCCCCAGCCCTTTTACCCCCCTCCAAACTGGCCAACAAATCCTTCTGCAGCTGTCTCCCCTTCGCCTTCTCCCAAAGCACCTTGTCCATTCGCACCTTCTTGCCCTCAATCACCTCCACTACCGTCCTAGCCTCATAAGCCCTCCAAGCCCTCTGCCTCCTCTCCACAGCCCCAGCTAGGTCCTTGAGTGCCTCCAGCAGATCCTCCTCCTCTTCCTCTGACCCCTTCACCCTCGAAACCTTGCACTCCACCAGGCCCCACTTCAATGCCACTGGCCAATCCCTAGCCTTCCCTGTATTCTCCATCCCAAACAGCCTCAACCAGACATCCACATCGCCTGTCCTAAGCTCAGTCCCCTCCCATACCCTGAATCCAATATCGACCACCTCACCATACTCCTTCACCACATCCGTGACCAGCCTCCTCGCCTCCTCCTTCTTCACTGTCGGCAGGTCTGCAATCACCAGGTGAACCACTCGGGGATCCCAATACATACACCTCACCATCGGCACCGAAATCCCTCCAATCACCACCCCCTTCTCCACTGCCTCCAGTAGCAAACCCTCCTCTTCAAACCCCACCTCGACTGCCTCCAGCTTCTTCAAAAACTTTAACAAGGCTGCTCCCTTCACCTCACTAGCCAGTAGCCTTAGCACCATCTTTGCTGTCACTGCCAAGCCCTGGAAACACAACATGATGGCGAATTCCAATTGAGACTTTTTGAGTAATGGGGCTGCCACTAGGTCCGTCACACCATCAGCCAGATCCCCGGGTCTCATGCCGCTCCCCTGTCCAGGTCCCCCATCAGCCATCACATCTGAATTTTTTTCCAGATCACCTATTACACTACCATCAGTAGTCACCGCCTCAGCCACTACACCTCCAGCCCGACTATGCTGACCCCCCAGAGGAGAGGCCTCCTTGCCACTCGAAGTAGCAGCTGCCTTCCCCAGCTCCAGCCAGCCATCCAGTCCAGTCACCTGCTTCTCCATCCTGACCTTATCTGCAAAGGTCATCCTCTCTCCCCCATGTTGCCTTGCACCTCCTCTGCCACCACCTCCGGCCCCACGTCCCCTACTCGAAGAGCTCGGCATGCCAAGACCAGCGCCTCGACCCCCCCCCACATGTTGCCAGTCAAAGGCACTGGGCAGAGTGGGGGGAGGGTGGGGATAGTGTTGAACAAAGTGGTCTTTCATTGGGAAGGGATA
>RBNI01003742.1:0-15291 GCA_003990745.1 Jimgerdemannia flammicorona
AAAAAAAAAAAAAAAAAAAAAGTCATTTGACAGTCTCAGGAGTAAATGGTAAATGGGAGTAAGTGAGTATATCAATCTGATTATCAGCATTCTTCTTCTAAATGATTCTTCTTCTTGACCTTCTAACTAGTCTATCTTCATTTATCTTTCCTTTCTCTATAAAGTAGATATTCTCTTAAAGCAACTTTGATTGAATATAAGTCTAGATCACTATAGTCTTCATAATTACTTTTCTCATAGTTTTCTATAGGGTAAGCTTGAGCCTTTTTATACTGAGTTACATTCTTTCAGTTTAGTAGTTCTGAGTCTCTTCAGTTACTTCTTCTATTGTTATATGTATTCTGTAGTATAGTGTCCAAACTGTCTACAGTTAAAGCATTAGACTTTGGTCCTATTTCAGAGTAGGTAGCTTCTTTCATTCCTTAGCAAATAGCTCCTGTTTTGTTACAGTAAGTAGTTCTGATTTCTTTATAGAGTATAACTTCCATTATCTTGAGACTAACTCTTATTTTTAAATATAGTGAGTTTTTCAATTTATCTAACCAATTAGTCTAATTTGGATCTAATATCTTAAATTTAATTCTTATCTCTATTTTATTCTTTTGGAGATTTCTTTTCTCCTGGGGTTTCTTAGAGAATTTCTTAAAGGGTCTGTTCTCTTTATCTTCTTTCTTATTGTTATTCCTAGTAGAACATATTTGATATCAAAGTATCCTTAGGCTATATCTACTTAATTATCAGGTTTTTTTTAATATCAAGAGTACAGACATATAGTACAATATTGAGAAAAATTCTATTTATGAATATAATTAGGCCAATAATGTCTTAATAAGCAGTATTAAATCTAACAGTATATATTCTCTTCTGAATTTTTGTGTAGAGATTCTCTAAGTATCTTTATATTTATAATTGATTTCTGGATATTGTAATAGTTTCTATTCTTGCATACTTCTTAATGAACTAGTTAGAGATAGATTCTTACTAGTCCACATAGTCATTTGCATCAGCTATAGCTTATCTTAGGTCAGAGTTCAGATCAATTGATGTTCTGATGAAGATTTCTTTAGCTGATTCTCTTAGCTATATCTTGAAAATAATATTTATCTTCTGAGAGAAAGATCTTTCAAGTTGTATTTCCTTCAAAGATATCTAATAATCCTCTTAAGTCTATTTTTAAGTATTCTGCAAATATAAACAATAGTACTGCTAGTTTATCTTCACTATCCTCTATTTCTTCTTTGATTTCTAAATCTATTTCTGTTATTATTTCTATAGATATACTAAGTCTGATTTAGCTACTGAAAGTTGAAAGATATATACATGGTCTTTAAAATATTGATATACTTCTTAGTATTATTAAAGCTACTGGGCTCAGAGGGTCTACTAGTTCTGGTAGAGATAAAATGGATTGAAATTCTAAGAGAAATTAAAATTAGACAATATGATTTTTAAGTTCTTATATAAGTTTGTCAAAGCTTTAGATAAGGTTATCTGGTTAGTCTGACTGAGTCAGGTATCTTAGTAGTAAGTTTTCTAATACTTCAGATATATATATAAGCTGTAATCTTAGTAACTATACAGTAGTATAGAATTTTATACTATCCTGGCTTCTAGTTGAGATCTTTCTGATAGTGAATAGTTGACAAGTCTTGAGATAATTGCTTCTCTTTCTATATATCTAAATACTACTAATAATTCATTTTTTTATAGTAACAAAGTTTAATACTATATTAAATATATCTTATTTAACTATTGAGTTCTTATAAGCTAAAAAGTCACATAAATTTCAAAAATCTTCTCAGTTGAGCTCTCAAATATAATGTGTCTGACTCAATAGAGATAAATTACAAAGTTGGAGCAGCTATATAGATTGGCTTGAGTCTCCAGTTACTTTCTCAAAAAGTAACAAAATGTTTAATATTTTCTTTTTCAAAATGGATATAAGTTTTCTTATTTATATAATAAAGATAATTTCAGTAATTTTCTATATTATGACAGATTTCTTAATTTTTCTGACTTTATCTAGCAAGAGATCAAAATTAGATAATTTAAGTTCTTCTGACTTCATCCAAGAAGTAGACTAAAATGTAATAGATTTCTGACTCAATCTGATAAACAGACCAAATCAGATGACTTTTCTTTTCATTGATTAGCAAAGTCTTATCAAATGACTACTTTATTTGTACAAATAAGTTTACTTCAAGATATATATTTTAGACTGGCTTTGTTATATCAAAGGTTTTAAGAAGGCTTCTTCTTTATGTTGAAAAGTAGACTAGAGTGAACATTTCTCCTAAATGTTGCAATCCTTTTCTTTTAGAATTATGTAACTCTTAACAGATATATCTTTTAAAGTATATTAAACAGACTTATCCTTTACTTTTAAACTTTTCAAACTAAGATTTATTTACTTAAATCTTAAGGATATTTTGTATAAATATAATTACTATCTAGTTACTATCTGAGTAATTATAAAATACACAGTAACACTAATTTAAAAAAGATGTAATCACTTATTCCTATATGAGACAAATGTTCCTTATAAAATGATTGTTCTACTTGAGGTGAGATTCTAGTTAGAATAAGTATTCCAGTTGAAATGAGTGTTTCAGCCAAAACGAAATCAACATACTCAATTTGGTTCACCTGGTTATTTATATAAATTGTGATGCATGTGAGTAACTATGTGGGGTGACTATGCTATGTATTCTTTGTACGTCATCTGGCTAAACTATAGTGTTAGCTCATCACAATAGGTTGCGAACATCCTGACCTCTTGCCATTCAGCCTGCGAGCACAATTCGTACTTTTTTACGTGTGAGTCTTGAACATGTACGGTGTGGGTTATCATTTGGCATATACTTACGTTCGTGTGCTACACGCGCCATACCCATTACTGGCTACCACTGCAGTCCCTCTTCGTCGGGGTGTTGGAGTTGCTCTTCAGCACTGTACGATCCAGCTTCAGACAACTTCAAGGGCGGCATGTCTTGCAACTGGGTGGCTGTGCAAATAACACGTTTTGGCGCTCTTGTCGAGGCCGTTATTGCGTCGTATCTTTGGTTTCAAATATTGGAAGACGTGACATAAGTATACATCCAACGAAGGCACTCGACCTCCTGTCGTGGAGCATGTGGGCACTCGACCTCCTGTCGTGGAGCATGTGGAATGTGTTAACGGAGGACACAGAAACTGACATTCAGTAGAGGTCGGAGTTGCATAACATCGTCGTGCTCCTTGATATCGCCAATAATTAGAATATTGCAAAATTCAAATGACTCGATGAGTGAGAATGTGTTGGTCGTCCTCGCAAGGGATGGGTTAGCCTGCAGTGCACACCCGACAAAGGCGCTCGACATAGTAGGAGGCATACTACTCCTAATTTACTCGAACTCCAGTCGGGAGCCATGACACCGGCGTTGCTGGATGTTCGTTGGGCCAAATGTTGGACTGTAGAAGATTGGTGGGAGCGATCAAGTGAAGGTGAGTATAAATAACCCCAACGGTGACAGCTGGTATAAAAGGATTAAATGTTTGGTTTGCGAAAGGGGAGAGTTTGAATGGTTAGATTATATAATCATGCGGGCGTGGGAGAGGGGCAGAAGATGATGGCGACGGTAACCAACGTTACTTATAGTGAGGAGAAATCCATCATTAAGTACACCGAACACTTTCTCCAACAAAAGAAAAGAAAAAAGACTGACCTTGAATTATCATATCGGGTGAAAATGTCGGACTGGAAACTGCGATAAAAGTCGTACGGACAATGCCGGATTTTGGAATGGACGTTGAACATAACGACGGATGAAAGAAGGAATTATAGGCAATGCCAACCGAAGACAGACGATGAAAGCCGAAGACAGATGTTGAGCCGAAGCTCGAACAAGCCGGTACTTGCTGAAAGGCCACACCCGCCCAGCTAAATATCAATCTAATACCAAAAAAAAAAATAAAAACAAAAAACAAAAACAAAAACAAAAAAAAAAAAAAACAAAAAACAAAAACAAAAACAAAAAAAAAAAAACTTAAATGGATGTCAGATGGATAGATACGGGCGATTGGCAACGTAGGGACGATAACGGACTGTTAGATAGACGTTAGAGGATGGCCAAGACGGACGATGAACGACGGAAAGATAAACACTTTTCTACTAAAAGCAACTAAAAAGGTGACCTGAATTGCCGCTGGCTGGATGTTGGATGGATTCCCCAGAGTTTGCACTCGAATGCGGAGGTCGACGTGGGCTAGTCAAGAGAAAGGTCCTTCGTAATAGCTTGCCTTTGGTTGCTCGGCGACATCGAGCCGCGAATGAGGCAAAGGCTGGGGAATCTTAACTAGTCTTGCAAGACTTGACGAGGGTTTACCCAAGGCCCGGTTCAACTGGAGCCAGGGTCAGAAAATCTGGATGAATGTTTGAGGATGGACATGACGAATGATGAACGATGGAACGAATGTCGGTGACAGACAATTTCTGAAACAAAGCAAAGAAAACACCGACTTTTATTGAACTGTCGTTGGAAGGATGATGGATAAATCCTTCAGAAAGTGCTCGCGAATGCGGAGGTAAATGTGGGGCAGTCAAGAGATAGGACCTTGGCAATAGGTGGCCTTTGGTTGCTTGGCGACATCGAGCCGTAAACAAGGCTAAGGTTAGGGAATCGTGACCAACTCGAAGTGATGGTCGGACAGCCTGGATGAACGTTGGAGAATGGGCATAACGGATGACGAACGATGGAACGATAGACAATGACAGACACTTTCTCCGCAAAAAGAAAAAAAAAAAAAAAAAGAAAAAGACCTCGAACTGTTGTTAGCCGAAGTTGGATAGATCTCCTAGAATATGCTCTCGAATGTGGATGTCGATGTGGGCAAGTCAAGAGAAAGGTCTTTAGCTTTTGCTTGCTCAGTGACATCGAGTGCAAACGAGGCAAAGGCTGAGGAATCTTGACAAGCCTTGACAAGACTTGGTGAGGGTGTTAGCCAAGGCCAAGTTCCACTGGTTGTGAGTGTCGTACAGTCTGGATGAACATTGGACGATAGTCATGATGCATGATGAACAATAGAACGATAGTCAATGACAGACAATTTCTCCGCGAAAAGTAAAAAAAAAAAAAAACTGACATTAAACTGTCAATGGTTGAATGTCCGATAGACCCACCAGAATGTGCTCTCGAATGTAGAGGTCGATGTGGGCGAGTCCAGAGAACGGTCCTTCGCTATAGTTGGCTTTTGGTTGCTCGGCGTCATCGAACCGCGAACGAGGCAGAGGCTGGGGAAACTGACTAGCCTTAACAAGTTTTGATGAGGCTGTTAATCAGTGCCAGGGTCAACTGGTCAGACAGCCTGGATGAACGTTAGTGGATGGACATGACAAATGATGAAGGATGGAAAGATACACGATGACTGACATACCTATTATCCGCGAAAACCAAGCTTGAAAAGCCGCTGGGTGGGTGTTGGATGGATTCGCCAGCTTGTGCACTCGAATGCGAGGGTCATGTGGGCAAGTCAATTTAAAATAGATGGCCTTTGGTTGCTCGGCGACATCGAGCCGCGAACGAGGCAAAATCTGGGGAGTCTTGACGACTGTGTTAGCAAGGACCGGGCCCGATGGGAGGGTGGACGTGATGCATGATGAATGGTGGAATGACAAACAATGATAGAAACGTTCTCCGTGAACTCCGAATGTGCACTCGAATGCGGAGGTTGGTGCAGGCAAATCAAGATAATGATCATTCACAATAGTTGGCCTTGGTTGCCCAGCGTCGTCGACCAGCGACTGGGGAATCTTAACTAGCCTTGATGAGTCGTGATGAGGGTGTTAGCCAGGGCCAGAGTCAACTGGGAGCGGGGAATGGACAGTCTGGAAGAACATTAGCAGATGGAGATGACAGATGATGAACGATGGAACGATAGACGATGACGACATATTCTCCGCGAAACGTAAAGAAAAGGCTGCCTTTGATTTGCCGCTGGCTGGATGTTGGATGGATTCCCCAGAGTGTGCACTCGAATGCAGTGGTCGATGGCGGCAAGTCAAGAGAAAGGTCCTTCACAATAGCTAACCTTTGGTTACTCAGCAACATCGAGACGGAAACGAGGCAAAGGCTGAAGAATCTTGACTAGCCTATGACGAGAGTGATAGCCAGGGCCGGCTCAACAGGGAGCGAGGGTCAGACCGACTGGATGAACATTAAGGGATGGACATGGTGAATGATGCACGACGGAAGATAGACAATGATAGATATTGGACAGATCTCCCAAAATGTGCTCTCGAATGCGAAGGTCGATGTGGGAATGTTAAGAGAAAGGTCCTTTGCAATAGCTGGCCTTTGGTTGCTCGGGGACATCGGCAAAGGCCGACGAGTCATGGTGGGGGGGTAAGCAAGAGCCAGACTCAACTGGGAGCGAGAGTCGGACAGTATTGATGATCGTTGTAGGATGGACATGAAGGATGGCAAAAAAATCTATGACAGATACTTTCTGAATGATATGCAGAAGAAAACTGACCTTCAATGACTGCTGGCTGAATGTTGGATGGATTTCCCAGAGTGTGCACTCGACGCGGAGGTCTATGTGGGCAAGTCAAGAGAAAGGTCCTTCGCATTAGCTGGCCTTTAGCTGCTCGGCGACAACGAGCCGTGACCGAGGTAGAGGCTGGAGGATCCTGACCAGCCTTGACGAGGGTGTGAGCCGGAGCCAGGCTTAACTGGGAGCGAGAGTCGCACAGTCCGGATAAACGTTGTAGGATGGACATAACGGATGATGAATGACGGAATGATATTAGATGAAGGATACTTTCTCGGCGAAAATCGAAGAAACGACTGACCTTGAACTGCCGTTAGTTATATGTTGGATAGATCCCCAGAGTATGCACTTGAACACAGAGGTCGATGTGCGTAAGTCAAGAGAAAGGTCCTTCGAAGTAGCTGGCCTTTGGTTGCTCGGCGATATCGGGTCAAAGACTGGGGAATATTGACTAGCCTTGGCGAGTCTTGACGAGGGTGTTAGCCATGGGCAGGCTCCACTAGGAGCTAGGGTGAGTTTTTGAAATGAGAGAGTTCGACAAAGGAGTCGTCCGACAGAGGAGGTGTTCGACGGAAGAGTTTTCGAGTTTGAGTTTGAAGAGTTATATTTTGTAGTTGTAGAAAGAAAGACTTTCGGAGACGGACAATGTGGAAAGAAGGAGGAGAGAATACTTTGGACGACGAGTGGAAAGAAGAATACTTACGATGTGGAAAGGTGGGACAATGTGTTTGTGAGGGAGGGGGAGGCGAGCATATGTGCCTATCGCCAATCCACATGCCCACATTATTGGCACGGGCATGAACGTTGCGTTCCAGCATGAATATGCGTTCCTGCACGAATAATGGAGGCCAATCAGTTTCTTGTCTGTTTAAATGCGAAAAAATTTTAAATTTAGAAATTTTACCCGATTCGCTCCGTCTCGGGATCGAAAAGGGGTTCCGAAAAACATACTTCCTAATTAGAAGCGGAAAAGGAGCAGGTTCCGAAAGGGCTGGATCTTTATAATATGTATTTTTAAGCGCCTGGCGCTGGGTCGGTAATACATACGTCGCGCTCGATATCGCAAAATATTTTGACAGGTTTGACCGGTTTCTGAGAGATTCCGGGATATTATTAGAAGCTGTCCTAAGAACAGAAGTGGCGAGATTTGCTTTACTTTAGTTGAGTTAATATTTTGAATCAATAATACTAATAATAATCATCAACAATTTGAAAATTGGTCACCGCTACTGTTATTGTGGCACATGAGTTAGAGAATTTCGGCGCGGTAGGCGAGAGGACAGTGTAAATACGAAGGCTTAGGAGTCAAGTGCTTCCCGTGATGTGTGGGCAAATGGAGAGGTGCTACCGTCTGGCCTTCGAGCTTCAGAATCTGCGGGTGAGAGATGCAAGTTGAGTAATGTATTCATATTCCTTCAACTTCCCACTTATCCCAATTTTTTTTTTTTTTTTTTTTAATATATATGCATTCAAATTCCGCGCACTCCTGGACCCACCTTACCTACAAAATATCAGCGTGCACTCAAGGTCGGCTATCGGCGAGAACGTAGGTGGATCTCCTGTTTTTGCACGTTGGCCAACGTTGGCCATTTGATAAGCGTGACGAGGTCAAAGTTGGGATTACCGTCGGAAGTCGTCTAAATTGAAATATATGGTAAATCGACAGATTGTTGTTGCATGATCCTTCCCCACAGGCGCCTCAATATCTCGTTATGATCCAGCTCCTCCCAACAATTAAGCAGCGAAAAACAAAAAAACCCCAATGAAAGATAACGGATATTCTCAGAATTACGACATCGATTAAGCGCAGCACTGATGAACTGAATAAGTGCCGAATGATGATAGCGCTCTTCTGGGGTCAATCTAGAAACCCAACAACTGCAAAGTACTCACGAAGCGATTGCAACGGTTGTCAGCAGAGTCGTCTCTTTGGTGGGATGCGAATTTCTTTGGTGGACATCTCGTCAGTGTGAATTACGGCGACGGGGGATAGGTAGTACAAATATTTTGAAGGGCGAAAATCTCGTTGAAGGTATCTCGGCGGAGGAGTCTTGATGGCCGGAATATCGCTGGGGTGTTTAATTCACGGACATAATAGGTAACTGCCCCTGCGGAAAACTGTGGAGTGCGTTCACATTAGGGAAATTTCGGGTGGAGATAATATCAGTTGGGAGAGTTTCGTCGTCCTTACCGTAGAATACATGTCATTGCCGGTGTCATCATTGCCGTAGTGTAGATGTCGTGGGAACGGGAATGAAGGAAAGACGGGCACATGACTGTGAAATCCAAACTATCTTTATGCGCCTCTCCACTCCGGATGAGCTCCTTAAGGGCCACGAGTTTGTCGATTCTGAGGACAGCTGCTTGGTACTCGGGTCGCAGCAGATTCAAGTTAAATAGGCTTCCGTCTTGGTCCCGGATTATTTGGTCGTCGGTGCATGTGCTTCGACGAATGCGAATGTGCGTGTGTGTCGATTTCAGTGCGGACACTCAAGGTCTTCAACCGGGGGCCATACGAACACCAACAATTTTCACCAATAGGGCTGCGGCGCACGGAAAAAACCGGTGGCGTTGAGGGGTTGACGGCTACAGTAGGCGAGATGATGGAGACACCCATCGTGCAGACGGCAGAAACGTTTGGTTCCAACACGATATCCGGTGACGAGTCCGTCGCGAATTTGGGCGGGTCGAAGGTCATTGGTCTAGGCACTATTCTTGAATACTTGTCAAGCACTCTGGCCCACAGTGATCCGACGTGGTGGAGGTGCAACCCAGAAGTCGTCGCAGCAGAAGGTGATTGCATTGGCTTATATTGCAGACCCCACCAGTAGGAGATTTCGCGACAGCGGGTAACGTGGGGATAGACGGCGTGCACGGTGGAGCCGTCGCTGTAGATGTTTGAGCTACAGCTCTCGGCGCATGAGGTCGAAAAATGTCATAGGAGCACGAGCCACGAGAAGGTTCATGGCAAGGACCTGCAACAAGAACTTAGAAGATCAAGCGGCAAGAATGACAGAAATGACAGTTAATTAATTATATGAATGCTCGTTATCGGGTATGAAAAGGAGCTGTATGGTAAAATGTGTTCTGGCGTAGGTTGCATGCTTTCTTGTTAATTTAAATAGTTCTTACTGGTTCCTCCCAATTCTTGTATTTCAGGTTGAGCAATGAATTCCCTCTTATTCCGATAAGACGATTAAGAGCAGCCACTATTCAATTCACGCGCCCTCATTTCGTTCTACTCATTCGCCAACAAGCACCACTTAAGAATGCCACGCAATCGTAGAGGATGGTGGAATGCGCGTTTACAACGAAGCATATGAAAAAAATAAAATATTTTTGCATGATCTCGATGCGTCAATCCCAAAACATGTGCCTTGCCTGCACCCTCGACCAAGCCACGCTTGCAGCCAAATCCAAACCGCGCATACCTCCATCGGTGAAAAGGTTCAACGCAAGTACGCCAAGGCAGGATTGAAAAAAAACCCTCCGCCGAACGCATTCAATTTGTATGTTTTGGTCCGCTTATCGTTTTCTTGCTCCACTCTCTGCAAGCGCACCATATGCATCTGCCCATCTCGAAAGAAAATGTAGGCATCAATTTGTCGGTGACATTTTGTTCACAAATCACGACCACTTTTGATTGGATTTATTGCAAGTTAATTACATGAAACTAACGAATAGACAAACTACGACAGCAAAATATTCTAAGACAGGAATTATGGAGATGCAAGGGAATAAGCGCGACAATATGCAAGAAATGTAAAAAAGTGATTCTTAATATGTTAGTGCTGATGTTCATGGGAATAGACGCAATGCTAATGTGCAAATAGGATGTCAGGACAGAAACATAACCATAAAAAAAAAAAGAGAAACACATATCTGAACAAGAAGGTAAGGGATATTGTTTCGTTACACCAGGTTCTTCTACTCTCTTCAATCCATCTCTATGTCATCCACGTCATCATATGCTTCACCTTCGCTCTCATCCACCTCCATTTCGTCCTCCGTGTCATCGTCATCCTCCTCGTCTTCGTCATCCGTGTAATCCACATCCATATAATCCTCCTCCGAATTCTCATCCTCCTCCTCCGAATTATCATCCTCCTCCTCCGAATTATCATCCTCCTCCTCCGAATTCTCATCATCCTCCTCCGAATTCTCATCCTCCTCCGTATTCTCCTCCTCCGTATTCTCCTCCTCCGTATCATCCTCTTCCATATCCTCCTCTTCCGTATCCACCTCTTCCTCCTCCTCCTCTTCCTCCTCCTCCTCGTCCTCCTCCTCCTTATAATCCATTTCCTCCACGTCGCTGTGTAATCCACTCCCACCCTCCATCAAATCGCTAAGCCAATCGTCCGCCCTCTCCTTCCCCTTATCGACGCGCATTTTATCGCCATCCATGTCTTCCTCTTCGCCATCTTCGCTTTCGTCCTCGCTTTCTTCGCCATCCCCGCTTCCCTCCACGCGACCACCTTCACCCTCGTTCTCACCCGTATCAACCGCGGCCTCGCTTCCGGCACCCGCACGATCAACGTCCTTGCTCCCCGCGCCCGCACGATCAACGTCCTTGCTCCCCGCGCCCGCACGATCAACGTCCTTGCTCCCGGCGCCCGCACCATCCGCGCCCTTACCACCAATATGCCCGTCCACTATACCGTAATGTTCCACGCGCTCCATACCCTCGATCTCTACACCCTCGCCCTCAATGTTCTCGCCATCCCCAGCATCACCACCCACTCCCTCCCCGGCATCACCACACACCCCCTCCCCGGAATCACCACCCACATCACCATCCCTTCCCTCACCCTCAGTGTCCGTGTCCTCCCCACCATACCCCTCCCTATTGTCCTTGCTCTCATCTTCATCACCCTCGTCAATGCCCGTGCCATCCCTGCCATCACCCTCGTCAATGTCCGTGCCATCCCTGCCATCACCCTCCACTCCCTTGGCCAGGCCCTCCCCGAAATCTCCCTTCCCGCCCTCGTCCTCCGCGTCCTCACCATTCGCATCTTCGACAGTCTCGCCCTCGCCCTCCACAACCTTCTCACCCTCGCCATTCTCCTCGCACTCGCCCTCCGCATACTTGCCATCCTCGTCGCTCATATCCTCCGCATTCTCAACCTCCGCAGAATCGTCCCCCCCTTCATCCTTACTCCCGCCCTCATCCTTGCCCACCTCGATGTTGGTGCCCTCCTGAATGTCCTTGCTCTGCTGAATGCCCTTGCCCTCCCGCACTAACTGACCGCTCTCCTGCACAACCTTGCCATCCTGCATTCGCTTTCCCTCACTGGTCCCCTCACCCTTGCTCCCCTTGCTCCCCTCCCCGTCGCCGTCCATGCATATCTCACCTTCGTCGTCGCCATCACCCTCCTCATCGTAGTAATCCTCGTTCTCCTCAACATCGTTCTCCTCACCGTTCTCCACAACATCGTTCTCCTCACCGTCCTCACTCTTGCTGCACATCTCTCCCGCGCCCTCCACATCTTCACTCTTATCCACTGCAGTCTCCTTTTCTTCGCCTTTCTTCGCCTCGAAGTCTTTCTTCGTGCTGGTTTCAGTGCAGGTGTCGATCCGCGGACGGCGAAGGTCGAGGCCAGCAAAGTAATCGGATACAAGGCGCTTTTGTATAGAACCAGCAAAGTGAAGTAGGGGTTAGAAAATACAACACTTTTTACGCCATACTCTCCATCTCCTGTAGTGCTCCAGACAGGAGGGGATGTTCCATTCAAGAAAGGATATTCCTATGCCCATTCAGAACGTTCCGATAGAAACACCGTCATTCGGTATTCCGCCCAATGTAGGCCGGAGGATTTCCCAAACATAAAATTAACAATTCCCGGAAACATACCACGTCCGCGGACCTCTGGTATCTTGGGACCTCAGCCAGGAAAAACTTCCTGTTACTTCTGGCTTCATCGGTCGTCACTGTGTCGGTGAAAGGGAAAAGAAATTGTGTTTAATGAAGAAATAAATAAAAAGACTTCCACTCATGAATATAAACGACGATTCTACATACCCTGCACTTTCGGCATTTCAGGGTAGTAGCGTGCCACCTCCTCACGCAATGTAGGTCCCACGGATCTCCGGAGGAGAGGAGCCCGCTTACGAGAAATTGTTGCTGGCTTGATAGGATTGATGTGGGTTGTAAGGATGCGGCCAGTCGTGAAGACGGGGTCAGCCTTGGCACTGGTGGGGACGGGGCCAGCCTTCGCAGTCGTGGGGACGGGGTCGACCTTGGCAGTAGAGCCGATGGAATTGGCCGAGGCGCGATCTTTGGGGACAGTACTGGGGGAGGCAGCCACACATTTGGCAGGGGTCGGGCTGATGGTTCCCGCGACATAGAGGTGGAGTTAAAAATAATAGGTGAGATTAGGAGCATCAACATCACAAATCGACGCGAAGTTGAATATTGGCGGATACTTACTCGGGGCGACACTGCTTGGCGTTGGTGCCGAATGTGAACACAAATATGACAAGAAAAGTGATGGCAAGAATATACATGGTTGAGTCTGGTTACGGGTGGGTTGTGTAGGATCCGGTAGGGTTGGGTTGAGTGGGGTGAGTTGGGTTGGGTTGCGTAGATTGGGTTGGGTAGGGTTGGGCAGGTTAGGTTGGGTAGTTGGTTTGGTTGGTAGTGTGAAAGAGAAGGAAGAGTCAGTTAGGGGCTGTAAACATTTGATAGGCGACTCCAACGCGCCATCGCCAGTGTTGGTAGCCGAACGCCGAAATTGCCACCATTTATGCAGGCTGAATAGCTGGACCAATAGCGATTGAAACTTAACACCCAGGAATTTTCCACAATTATGCAACCTGCAAATGAAGCACCATTAGCCCACCAGGCGAACCAATAGTATTTCCTACCGGAGGTGATGCAACTGTATAACTATGCATTGCATTACTGTTAAGCAGGGTTTCTGAGACCTGAGACACGCAAGCCAGCGCCCAATACACGACATAAATATGAGTATCTCTATTGTGTGTGTGATGTGGCTTTTGCTTCGGCGTAGCACTTGGTGAAGGGCACTCACCACAGCCTTTGACCCGAGCAGGCCCGAGGCTCTAGGTGGAGACGTTTAGACGACCTCAAGTGAGGGCATGCTCTCGACTACATACACGACAGAAATAGGATCCACCGCAATTTATACAACGCGATTATTCTATGGGCATCTCTACTTTTCACGTTTGTATTGCGCAAATTTCCTTTGCCAGTGTAGCACTTCGTGGCATCAACGCCGACTTTAGCATGAGCATGAATACATCCGGAATTTCGGATGTTGGCTCCAATTCGCAATGGCCTGCGCGGTAGACGTATTAGTGTTGAATCGAGCAGCAGAAGCGCACAATTTTCATTGATCAATTGATTAACCTAAAGCTTAGCTGGATAGTAAAAATAGGGAGGCATTTCCAATGTTTCTTTCCCTTCTTTTTTTTTTTTTTTTTTTTGTTTCCGTTCTTCTATTCTCGGAAAACACGGCGGCTCCATCTGCCCTCCTCCTCAATATATTGATAAATCCAAAGTTTGCAAATTTTAAAGCGATGTTGGCTGGTGTGCTTTGCAAACTTGCAACTGTTTCCAGTGATTTGTCTACGTCACTGTTTTCAGAAGTTTACGCAGTATCGAAAGAACTAAAATCTAAAGCCAGTGATCTAAAATCAATATACTCATACACACGTCGGGGAATGAAGCGCAGACACTGGTGATATACTTAAGGTCCTTTTTAATTGAGAATATAGACCAACTTTCTATTTAGAGAGACAAAAATAGACCGAGCTGTCACATTTCACGTGATATTTCACCTGATCGACAACAAAGAATCCAAAGGTTGTGAGTGGAGGAGGCCTCCATGTCCTTGAAGGTGAACATGATAAAGGGTGACATTACCCAATGTCATGGATTTGTTCGCCAAATCCCCTTTTCGATTTGGTGAAGAGTTGCTGGATTGTATTATACCCTTGTGAATTCGTTTGGTAAATTGTGACTGACGTCATTTACTTCCTCTTATTTGTTCTGTCATTCGGGAATATATGATGCTCTTCTTTATTCAAAACAAACAAGCAAAAAAAAAAAAAAAAAAAAAAAAAAAAGAAAACAGTAAAATCGCAATTTTGAAAAAGCATAAATAGAAAGAAAAAACGATGTAAAAGCGAATAAAGCAATGAGCTAATATATACCTTTAGCCACATCCTCTCTCCTGCAATGCCACTCGGCAATTCTCATCTTCCATCAAATTTCTTTATGTCAGAAATTACCTAATTCGATGACCACTGTCTTTTCATTGCACATAACTCCGATTCCCCTTTCCACAACTCTCCACACCTCCCAGTTGCGTGGACTAACAAATTGGGATTTCGGTGCTTGTGCCTTCTTGCACATGAATCTCACGATCGAACGAATATTGGGTTTCTGATTTTATTACTTATTCTTCATATGCAGAACATTTCAATTTTCTGCTTTGCTCTGTCAAATGTATTATAAATTTAATGTCTACCATTGTAGAATTGTGGTCTTTTTAAATTTTCGGTCCTCTTCAACCCATATGTGTTATGGCCAATTGGAAATTGACTGAATCCGACTTGAAATGTTGAATAATTTTCAGAAACATTTATAACCAATTTATAAACATCACTAATTTACATGAATATCAAAGACATGATAGCTTATATTGAATACATCAATTACAAATAAGAGGACATAGTAATAAAACCTAGGCTTTGGTAATAAATAAAGGAATTTCTAGTATAGTTTTTTTTTTTTTTTTT
>RBNI01003743.1:0-15291 GCA_003990745.1 Jimgerdemannia flammicorona
TTTTTTTTACAGACTCATGTCCCACAGAATTTTATTAGAAGGGAACCTAGACCATATAGGCCAAAACCCTCCCCCACCACCTACCAAGCACTACCCCCCCATTAACCTAGGCTAGCTATTGTCCAGCAGCTTGACCATGCCAGGTACAGCAGGGCCATTGTTGGCCTGTACCTCATTCTGCACACCATACTCTCCCTACCACCAGGGGAAACCCAACCATATGCCAATGACTAAAAGCATATGCCCAAGAACCCAATGTATGTACAAGGCCATGTCTGAGCCAAATATAATAGCCCCTGCCACCCCAAAGAGAATAACAGGCAAAGAAAAACCCTCATCAAAGCACAACATGGTGGGTAGGGCCTGGTTCTCTCAGTCGAGATAAGTAAAGGACTTATACGTGAGGTGGGAGGAAACCCCCAATACCCCACTACTCAAGCCTGCAGGCCTCGATCACGTTGCCGTGTCAGCTCCCAGTTCCAGTTGAGTGTAGTCAAGACACCTGAAATGGGTAGCCTCGGGCCTCCCGACCCCCCCTGACAACTAGGGCCCAACCCCGCTGACCACCAAAAGAAGCCAAGAGTGACACCTACCACCTAACCATGTCACACTAATCAAAAGACCCCACCGAAGCAGCACCTGCCCCAGCCCTGATGACCACCCCCAGCCTGGCACCCTACTGGTTCACTGTTATCGCCCTTCCTCCTATCTGTGATGGCCATCTCCCCTCCCATCCCGACAACATCCAAAAAACAGTCACCTATGTCAGAACTGTGCTTGCTGGGAAGCTCGCAAAAGCCAGAGAGCCCCACCATAGGCACCGAAGACCTGTAGGTAACCTACACTGAGCACTTGACACCCAAGGTCAGCCAACTCTCTACGTAGCTCAAGATACACCAAAACAACTCCTTGTTGGCAATGGCAAAAGGAAGAAGGTACCGCACCAAAACAGGCACACCCCAGATATAGCCAAAGGCACTAGAATTCATGAAAAAGTGGAGGAAGCACCGATCCGACACTGATAAAGGGGCAACACATCACCATTGCCCTCCTCTCACCATGTCCCTGTAGGCACAGCAAACCAACCTGAGGTAGAGGGGGTAATAATAGGGGAAAGGGGACTCGAAAGGTTGCCTACTAAACCTTGTGACCAGTAAGGTAGCAGAGAAAGGAGTGGGTCTGGGTAGTCTTTGATGATATCACTATTGATAATATTATTTCTAATAATGTCTGAGTAGTTTTCTGTTTTCTTATATCATCAGTTTCAAAGATATCATTACATCTATTCCTTATAAAATTAAAGCTATCCTCAGTAGTGGTGGTTATACAAGAATAACAGATCTTAGTTCTCTTTTTTTTTAGACTATTGGTATATTTGCAAGGACTGACCATCCTTATCTAGAGCAAGGGCTCTCATTGTTATAGCTGGGAGTTTGAATCTCTTGGAAATGATATTTTCTATAATTTGAGACAATTTCTAGTAATAATATCTATCATGTAGATAGACTTGAGATTGGTTTTGATAATGTCAGCTTTCTTGAGTTCAGATGAAGTATTTTTTATTCTCTAATAGAGATAATACAGATAGAGCAAACAGGATTATTTAAATACATTTTGCTTTTGCTAAGTAATGAGGTTTTGTATAGTTGCAGTATATCTTGATTTTGAGTTAACAAGTGTGGTTTATAAACCTTTGATGGATGAGATAGGGTTCTTCTCATTTTAGTTTGAGTTTGGTACTTCAGTTTCCTTTTATGATAGTACAGTACACCAAGACTAGTTGTCTTAATAAGTAGAGGTTCAGGGTCAGTCTTATAGCTATAGTACTTCTTCTGGTATTCCTGTAAGAGGGTTTCTTGTTAGAGTAACCATTATATAGTTCTGGAAGAGTTTTCTAGGAGTTCTGGATATTCTGGAAGACTGTTTTCTTAAGGTCAAGATCAATTTCATATAGAGTATGTCCTCTATACTTATTGATTTTAAGATTAGGTTGACATCTCAACTAAAGTCCTTATTTGAACTAGTTCTGAATATTTAGGATTTTCCATATTTTAGGAAGTTCAAGAAACTAAGACCAGCTTAGTTGAATTGGCATATTGTTATAGACAATATCTAATTAGAAAATTTCATGATGGGGTTAGGAGTGGGACCTAATGGGGAGTAAATTTACTTAGGATTATTATATGAGTTATTAAATAGGTTTATTTGCTATTCATAATATTGCTATACTAGGAGTAGTTGTATAAAGAGATATTGTAGAGAAGTGCTTAGGAGTTGTATTCAGATTGTTTTAGTCTGAGATTTTGAGGTTTGGGGGAGAGAGTATTTATACTAGTGAGGGGCTATTTGGGCTATACTAAATATGAATATAGCACTTAGTGTCTTGCTGAGTTGGAATGTAGTCATGTAGTACAAGTGTGATCTGATATGTTAAGAGATCATCTGACTGCCAAGTCAGTTTACAGTCACATTGTACAAGGCTAATCTAACTATACTATAACTGCTAAGCTATCTATAGATTTAGATGCTATCTAAGTAGTCTTCAATGACATCACTATCAATGATCTCATCTCTGATGAAGTAGTTATCTAGGAAGAGTTGTTCATAGATTAATTCTCCTTGCTCACTGAGATAATAATATATTGAGACTTTGTCACTATCTCACAAGATAGCATCATTGGTCTCATATGCTGGGTAAGGTATTGGTGGGTAAAAGAGGGGTGCATTGTCTTTGCTTTCATCAGATTCACTGTCTGTATACCTTCTATGAGTTACAGTAGTATGAGTTGCAGGGCTGTAGTAAGTTGGTGGCTATAGTTCATATTGCTCATACTTGGGTAGCAGAGTTATTGGTTCAATCTCAAGGGTTGTCTGAAGATACAGGTTATATTCTCTGGTCTCTTCATTATAGTTGAAGTAATTGGGGGTGAATATAGGTTAGTACTCATATAGTTGGGTTTGCTCAGTGTCAAAGTAGATAGAATCAGTTATATATCTGATTTCAGATGGACTTAATTCAAATTCAAGTTCTGGTTCAGTGTTGATTTCAGATTTAGGTAGAGCTATAGCAGGGCCTGCTTCTGATTCAGGGTCAGGTTGTTGATAAAGAGTTTCTCTTGCTTCTTCCTTAAGAATATGGTGGGCCTTGCTGTTCTGGAATTGGTAGTATAATATAGTCTTGGTCCTGGTATAGTGGAAGTCAGTAGAGTTGAGCTACTTGGCTACAGAGGCTTGGGCTTCATGAGGAACTAAGGCTAGAAATACTACTACTAGTTGTCCTAGGTCACTTGGATTTGTAAAGCTGACAAAACTCTTGTTGAGAAGAGTAAAGAAGGCTTTAAGACCTTCTTTATCTTAACTTGCTGGGCGTAGTGCAAGGAGTTTGGTGTATAGAGTTTTGCCTATCTGTTGATTTAACTGGAGTACTTCTTTCTTCAAATAAAGTTTGTCCCACTTATTGTAGGTATAGAGGTCAAATTGTCCTTATACATCAGATTCAATTCTCTTCAGATTGTCAGATGGTTCAGGATAAATTCCAGTTCAGAGGTTGGACTTTATACCAACTTGTAGGAATTCTCAGAGGGGTTTGTAATGGAGTGAGGAAGTATCTTGAAGTGGAATTGGATTGTAAACTGCTGCTACCAAGTTGTAAGAGGATTACTTATTAGGGTAACTGTTATGTAGTTCTGGAAGGGTTTTCTGGGAGTTCTGGATATTCTGGAAGATTATTTTCTTAAGGTCAAGATCAATTTTGTATGGTAGAACAGAGTTTGCTACTTGAAGTACTGGAGTGGTTATCAAGGCATCCTTTAGTACTTGAAAGGCAGTATCTTGCTCAGGTCCCCAATTTATAAGATTGTTGAAGTCTTTTTCTTGTTTCATAGTTCAGGGCCATTCTTCTTTCTTGCTATACTTGGTCATTTGGGTAAGCACAGTAGCAATCTTGATAAAGTTAGCAACAAATCATCTGTAATAGTTTGCTAATCTCAGGAATGACTGGAGATCTTTCAGCTTCTTGGGTCTGGGCCAATCCTTAATTGTGGAGATTTTACTGGGGTCTACTTGATTTCTTTTAGCTTAACTAATACTCCTGCAACCTTCCAGACCCTGATGAATACTATCCTGCACCTATATCTGAACAAATTTGTTGTTGTCTACATTGATGATATTCTAGTCTTTAGCAAAACTCTAGAGGAACATATTGAATACCTTGAACTAGTACTACTGAAACTCTGAGAAAACTGATTCTTTGTAAAACTTAGTAAATGTGAATTCTTCCTGAAAGAAATTCAATTCCTTGGACATATTGTCATACTGAATAGAATCAAAGTAGACTCCAGCAAAATCTCTACAATCAAAAATTGGCTCAGATCCAAGAAGCTGAAAAATCTCCAGTCATTTCTGGGATTAGCAAACTATTACAGATGATTTGTTACCAACTTTGCCAAGATTGCTACTGTACTTATCTAAATGATCAAGTATAGTAAGAAAGAAGAACAGTTCTGAACCATGAAACAAGAAAAAGACTTCAACAATCTTGTAAATTGGGGACCTGAGCAAGATACCACCTTTTAAGTACTAAAGGATGCCTTGATAACCACTCCAGTACTTCAAGTGGCAAACTCTGCCCTACCATATAAAATTGATATTGACCTTAAGAAAACAGTCTTCCAGAATATTCAGAACTCCCAGAAAACCCTTCTAGAACTATGTAATGATTACTCTAACAAGTAACCCTCTTACAATTTCTGTGTCTTGGCAGTAAGTTCTTATGCTTACTGGCATATTTTGTATAACCAGGTGATCTCTTCAGTAACTTATTTTGTAATCTTATATATAGTTTCTGAATTTGTCCTGAGGGTGATATGAGATTTTGATGGCTTAGAGGTTGTATACTTACAACTCTCCCCTTCTTAGCTTTTGACATTCTTGTTAAGGTCTTCTAATTTTGGTCTAGTGTTATTATACTATTTGGATGATCAAAAGTCTAGTAATATCTATTTTTCTCAAAAAGTGGCATACTCATAGTACAGTTACCTAATGTATTGAATTTATATATTAAAGGGTCATATGTTTGATACTATGTGCTAGAAGTGATTCTGACATTATTCACTACTGAAGAATTTTCTCTAAGGAATCTTCTTAAATATTTACTCCTTATTTCCCATTAGTAGTATGGAGAGAATAGGCTGGCTTTCAGTTTTGCTATTATTTTAGAGAGTCAGTATTCTTTTGTCTTGACTTGCTGAGTTCTTAATTTCATTTATAATATTATAAGGGTACTTGATGTTTGAGAGGAGTAATATATAGTATAAGACTGATAGGTATTAGAGTATTTGGGTTTTAGTTATTCAAGAAATCATATTCTTAAACTAAGTCAGTGGTATTCTAGAGGTTAGTTTTGGATTTCTATGTGTAAGAGGGTTGTTTTTTAGGGTAACCATTACATAGTTCTGAAAGGGTTTTCTGGAAGTTCTGGATATTCTAGAAGACTATTTTCTTATAGTCAAGATCAATTTCATATGGAGTATGTCCTCTATGCTTATTGATTTCAAGTTTGGGTTGACATCTCAACCAAAGTCCTTTTTTGGACTAGTTCTGAATGTTCAGGATTTTCCATATTTCAGAAAGTTCAAGAAACTAAGACCAGCTTAGTTGAATTGGCATATTGCTGCAGACAATACCCAATTAGGAAGTTTTGTGATAGAGTTAGAAGTGGGACCTAATGGGGAGCAGATTTACTTAAGAGTAGTTTGTGGATTATTAAATAGGTTTATTTGCTATTCATGATATTACTATACTAGGAGTAGTTGTGTGAAGAGATATTGTGGAGAAGTGCTCAGGAGTTGTGTTCAGATTGTTCAAGTATTCAAGTCTGAGATTCTGAGGTCTGGAGGAGGGGGTATTTATACTAGTGAGGGGCTATCTGGACTATGCTGGATATGGATATAGTACTTAGTGCCTTGCTGAGTTTGAATGCAGTCATATAGTACAAGTGTGATCTGATATATCAAGAGATCATCTGACTGCTGAGTTAGTTCACAGTCATATCATATAAGGCTAATCTAACTATACTATAACTACTAAGCTATCTATAGATTTAGATACTGTCTGGATAGTCTTTGATGATATCACCATCAATGACATCATCTCTGATGAAGTAGTCATCTAGAAAGAGTTGTTCGCAGATTAATTCTCCCTATTTGCTGAGATAGTAATACATCAGAACTTCATCACCATCCCACAGGATAGTATCATCTGTCTCATATACTGAGTATAGAGTTGGTGGGTGAAGAAGTAGTACATTATCTTCACTTTCATCAGACTCACTATCTGCATACCTTCTATAGGTTACAGCACTATAAGTTGCAGGGTTGTAGTAAACTGGTGGCTGTGATTCATGTTGCTTGTACTTGGGTGGCAGAGTTGTTAGTTTGATCTCGAGAGTTGTCTAAAGATATAGGTTGTATTCTCCTGTCTCTTCATTATAGTTGAAGTAATCAGGGGTAAACACGAGTTGGTATTCGTATCAGTGGTCATTGTCCCAATAGATCTTGTAGGTAGTTATAAACTGTTGTAAGTTCATTAGCAAGATTGGTAGAGTAATCAGAGTTGGCAGAGATCCTTGGCTTGAGATCATGTTGGTATCAGAGGGATCATTGTCTTCTGCTTCATCTTCATCAAATTGAATTATATTATAGATGTCCTTCATGGTATATCCAACTTGAGGCATTTGCAGGATATGGTCATCAGGGTGTAGGAAGGTTCTGTCTGTGGTCTGAATGTATTTAAGGTACTTGTGGTTGAGTTCTTGGATCATGTCGTCGATTTGGCCATAGGACAGAGTAGCAACTATTTCACTGGTAGTAACTCAGAGATGGGGAATAATGGTACTATACTTATAAAAGAGTTCTCAGTATTTGCAGGCAATGAGTTTCTGGTGTTGAGATATCTGAGTGATATCTGTATTATAGTAGTGTTCAATTATGTCTTCTAGGAGGCAGCTGATCTAGTAGTAGCTTGAGATTTGTCCAATTCAGTAGACCTCACTAAGCATGTTCAGGGCATTCTATCAGGCTTCTACAAAGTAGAGGGGTGCTAGACTATAGATATTTATGAGGGGCAGAGAGAGTGTGGCTCAGTTGACAATGGCATTCCAAATGTCAGTATGGATGCAGTTGTAGATCTTGGTGGTCATATTTATATATGTTCAGAAGTTGTGATTGTTGTTTGTTTTGATTCTCTGTTTCAACATGTCTCAGTGCTTGGTATATATATATTTGGTCCTGATTAGTAAGATTCTGTTTGTGTAAATCTTGTGTTCTGTGACTTCATATTGACTTAGCTTTGTATGCTGTAACTTTGGTTTGACTCAGCTTTGTGATCATACAGGTGATTTCCAGATTTGTTCAGCTATCGCATGTAATTTTGGTGGCTTGTTCAGAGGGTGACATGTGATTTCTGTGGCTTAGAGGTTGTATGCTTACAACTCTCCCCTTCTTAGCTTTCGACATTCTCATTGGGGGTCTTCTAATTTTGTTCTAGTGTTGTTACACTATTTTGGAGGTCAAAAGTCCGGTAAAGTCCATTTTTCTCAGAAAGTGGTATACTCGTAGTACAGTTGACTAATATGTTGGATTCATACATTAAAGGGTTATATATTCAATACTGTGCACCAGAAGTGATTCTGATGTCATTCACTGCTAGAGAATTTCCTCTAAGGAATCTTCTTAAATATCTATGCCTCATTTTCCACCAGTGGTACAGAGAGAATAGGCTTGCTTTCAGTTTTGCTACTTTTCCAGAGGGTCAGTATTCTTTTATCTTGACTTGCTAAGTTCTTGATTTTATTTGTAATAATTATAATGTTCAGGAGGGTAATATATAGTATATACTGATAGGTAGTGGATATTCAGCTTTAGTTGTTCAAGGAATCATATTCCTGAACTAAGTTGGTAGTATTCTGGAGGTTGGTCTTAGGTTCTCAGGTTGCATCGTAGATCAGATAACCTTTCCATTTGACAAGGTACTCAGGGTAGTTCTTATTGCCATATTTGTTGAGGATTTATTCAACTTTGTACTCTTCTTAGTCATTAATTATGACAGGTGTAGGTGGTTCCATGGTTTGGTTTGGGAATAGTTCATCATTGTTTTCATTATATTGCTTGAGACATTGAACATTAAAGACTAGATAGACCTTAATGGTATCTGGTAGCGCCAATTTGTAGGAGATCAGAGAGACTTGTGCAATGACTTTGAATAGTCCAATAAACTTGCTATTTAGCTTTGTAGATGGTCTGTATTTGAGGTTGTCAACTCAGTATCCTCGGATGTCCAGTAGAACTTTTTCTCTGATATCAAAGGTTTCTTCTCAGTGGTGTTGGTTGACATACTGTGACTGCTGTTCTTGAGCTCATGATAAATTCTCAATTGCAATCTGGCTTAGATTGCACATTTGGAGTAAGAATTCTTCAACAGCTTCAACTGTAGAGAGTTCGTCAGTAGTTCAGATGAGTGTCAGAGGGGTATTTGGGTTTTGTCCTATATTGATAAAGAATGGGGTCATTCCAAGAGAGGCTTGCTTACTATTGTTATAGGCAAACTCAACGCAGTGGGGGTTCATGCCAATCATCTTGTCTATAAGAAACATAGTTCCTTAGCATTTGTTCTAGAGTTCAGTTCATTCTTTCAGTTTGGCCATCAGTTTCAGGGTGAAAGGTTGTAGATAGTGCAAGTTTTATTCCAAGGTATGTATGGAGGGCTTTCCAAAAGTGGCTGGTGAATTTCGGGTCTCGATCACTAATAATGATCTTAGGAAGACCATGATAGCAGAAGATGTTGTCAAACAAGAGTGTAGCTATGTCTGGTGCTGTTGTAGTAGTAGTAGTTGGTACAAAGTGGGCTTATTTGCTGAGATAGTCTACAAAGACAACAATTGTATCTTTTCCATTCTTGGTTCAGGATAGTTGTACAATAAAGTCTATAGAGATTTATTCCCAATTAGTAGATGGTACTGGGATAGGGTAGAGTAAGCCAGGTTTTACTAGTATTGAGGACTTGTTCCATTGGCAGACATCATAGGAAGTAATGTAGGTCTTTAGCTGATCTGCCATGCAGGGCCAATAGAAGTTCTGAGAGATAACTTTATAGCATTTGTCAAATCCTAAATGTCCAGCTATAGGGACATCATGACATTCAAATAGGATAGTCCTTCAGAGGTCTTGGTTGTTTGGAACATACAGTCTGTCCTTATAGTAGATAGCATTGTCCTTCAGTTAGTATTGGTTGTACCAGGTATACTTGTCAGCATTGTCACTACTCAGGATTTCTCAGAGTGCTTGAGCTTTCTTATTATTAGTACATGCTGTAATAATTTATTCTATGATAGTGTTGGTAACTAAGGTGAGAGTTTGGATAACTTCTTCAATAGGTAGTCTGGAGATTGCATTGGCAACAATGTTTTTCTTACTAGGGTAATACTGAATTTTATAGTTAAAGTTGGTGAGAACTTTTATCTATCTGGCTTACTTTTGAGAAAGGGTAGCCTGCATCTTAATGTTGACTAATGACTTGTGGTCAGTCAATACAGTAAAGTGTGCTCCTTCTAGGTATAGTCACCATTTGATCAGAGTGTCTACAATGGCTAGCATTTTCTTCTCATGGGTTGTATAGTTGATTTTAGTATTATTGAATTTATGGGAGTAATAGGCGACTGGGTGTCCTTCTTGCATGAGTACTGCTCCAAGAGCTAGGTCAGAGGCATCAGTAGTGACTTCATATGGTAGGGCAGAATTTGCTGCTTGAAGTACTGGAGTGGTTATCAAGGCATCTTTCAGTGCTTGAAAGGCTGTATCTTGTTCAGGTTCCCAATTTGCAAGATTATTGAAGTCTTTCTCTTGTTTCATGGTCTAGAGCTGTTCTTCTTTCTTGTTGTGCTTGATCATTTGGGTAAGGGCAGTAGCAATTTTGGCAAAGTTGGCAACAAATTGTCTATAATAGTTTGCTAATCCCAGGAATGACTGTAGGTCCTTCAGCTTCTTGGGTCTGGGTCAATCCTTGATTACAGAGATTTTGCTGGGGCCCACTTTGATTCCATTTGGTGTGACAATATATCTAAGAAATTAAATTTCTTTCAGAAGAAATTCACATTTGCTAAGTTTTGCAAAGAGTCAGTTTTCTTGGAGTTTCAGTAGTACTAGTTCAAGGTGTTCAAGATGTTCCTCCAGGGTTTTGCTGAAGACTGGGATGTCATCAATATAGACAATAATGAATTTGTCCAGGTATGGGTGCAGAATGGTGTTCATCAGTGTCTGGAAGGTTGCTAGAGCATTAGTTAAGCCGAAAGGCATAACCAGAAACTCAAAGTGTCCATAGTGAGTTCAGAAGGCTGTCTTGTAGATGTCTTCTTCTTTCATAGTGATTTGCCAATAACTATTTCACAGATCAAAAGAGCTCATGAATTGTGGGTTGGTGAGTCTATCAAATATTTCATCAATTTTAGGTAGTGGGCAATAGTTCTTGATAGTCTGTTCATTGAGGTCATAGTAATCAATGTATATTTGCAGGTCTCCTCCTTTCTTTACAACAAAGAGAACTGGTGCACTATAGAGTGATATACTGGGTCTGATGAATCCTTATTCTAGGAGTTTGTTGATTTCTTTCTTGAGTGTATCAATTTCTTTTGGTGACATATAGTAGATTGACTTGAAGGCTGGCTTGGCATCTGGGATGGTCTTGATGGCATGGTTTACTGCTTATTTAGGAGGTAGGCCTTTCGGAAGCTTCTTTAGGAATATGTCTTGGAATTTCTAGAGTAGTGGTCTGACATGGCTGTCAACTTTGGAAAAGTCTTCTTCAGAGTTCTCAGATTCTCCTTTGGATAGACAGATGGAGATGGCAAAGAGAGAGCATTTCTTGGCCAATTTCTTGAGCTATAGCTTGTTGATGTAGGTGATCTTTAGTCCAGAGTCACTAGAGTTGAGTGAGTCTTTTTCACCTTGCAGTTTGAAGTTGTGGCATCCTTTCTTGATGGTTAGAGAATGGTTTACCCAATCAATCATGAGGTTTTCTTGTTTTAACCATAGAGTTCTAAGGATGATTTCATTGTCTGGAAGTGGTATGATCTGGAGGGTAACATGTACTTGGTAGTCACAAATTCAGAAGGGCAGATTGTGGACTTCCTTGCTAATGACATGGGAGGTTCCATCAGCTGTAGCAACTGCTTGAGTTTGTTGTACTGGGGAGGTGAAGACCTTGAGTCTGTTGGCTGTTTCTTCATTGATGAAGTTGTCTAAGGCACTACTGTCTATCATAATCTTAACAGGTGCTCGGTTGACAAAAGCTTGAAGTGTAAGTAGTTTGTCAGATCTAATGATGGTAATTTCAGTTGTAGGAGCTTTCCTTCTATTGGTTCTTCTTTGAGCCAGTTCATTGATACAAGAGAAGTAATCATTAATTATTCAAGAAGAGTACATTCTAATACCATAAGGGCATCAGCCACTGGGTACATATCTATCTTCAATTTTCTTATAGAATTATTCTTCTTTGTTCATGGTAGGTTGGGCTGGAGCCTTGTTTGATAAGCCAAATCCTTTGGATCCTCAGATGGTGGGCAGTAGTTCAGGGACTTCCTTGACTGTCAGAGTTGACTCGATTTTCTCGAATAAAATCTGGGCAATACAGAAACCAATGGGGATTTTGAAGGGTATCCAACTATGGTTTCAGATGAGGACAATAATTTCGCCTATATAATCCTCATTAATGACTCCTCCTTCTACTGAGAGTCCTTTTAGTACTAGGCTGCTGTGACAGTATATTCTTCCAACATGTCCTTTAGGGATTTGGATACTAATTCTTATGTAAACTTGTTTGACTTCTCGGTTAGAGACTGTAGCTTCTTCGGCTGCATACAGATCATATCCAGCTGCTTTTTGACTTCCTTTGATTGGGGCCTTAGCAGTTTGTCTTAACTTGACAAAGTCTAGTGTTCTGGTGGTCAGATTGTTGAGGTGGTGCAGAGTGGTAACAGTTGCTCATGTTGCTGTTCAGGGTTTTCGGTTAGGGCAGGCACTGGCCATGTGTCCTGTCTTTTGGCAATAGAAGCATGCTCTGCTTCTTCTAAGTTCATTCCTTTCGCCTTCAGTAAGTTTCTTGAAGGTACTTGGCTGGGTGGGTTCATGATTTCTGGGTGTCCATGAAGTGGATGTTGAGGGAGCTCAGGATGCTTCATGCTTGGGTTCTTCTTTCTTGGTCCAAGTCTTTTCCTTGTTATTGAATTGTCTTCGGGGCAGAATAGGTCCAGCTGTTAGGATCCGCTTGACCATAGTCTTGATTCTTGCCAGGCACCATTGTTGGTAGTCACAACCAACTGGGCGTCCTTGTTCTCGGATTTTTCTAGTAAGCCATTCAGGTAGGGCATCAAATAAATGATCTGCTCTTGTACCATTTCATGCTTCATCATTGGCAATATATCCTAGGCCAACAGTGTTCAGGAGTGACTCGAGTTTTGTACAGAAGGTTTCGAATTCCTCCTTGCCATGTACATCAAATTTGAGGTTGCAGAGTTTTACTTAGGATTCAGCGATCATTGTTTCGCTGTGATATTGAGCAATCATGAGTTGTTTAAGTCCAGGGGCTGCAGAATGGGCTCCATATCCTGGGGCATTGTTTGCTACATTCTGAGCAACTACTGCAGGTCGGGTGTCCCATGTGAGGGGTTTTTCAGAAAGGGTTCGCCACCATTCTTCAGCAGGTCCTCAGAAGAATGTAACAACTCAGCATACATAGGCTGTAGTGGTAGCAAAGAGTTGTTCCAGAGTGTGGTCTTGATTGTTTGTCAGAACTCGGTCAGTGACTCGCTCATTAGTCCATTGATTGGCTTCGAAGTTGGTATCCACTATACTAATGAAGCTTTGGACTTCTTGTATAGTACCATTGAAGGTAGGTAGACTCAGATTTTTTGTAGGTCAGGTCTGTTCGGCTAAGGCAGTAATAGTTGCTGCCATTATTGCTACTTGGGCTGTGAGGTCTAGAATCTGTTGGTTTGCTATGTTATTTACTGGAGGCGGTTGGACTACTGGTAGTGGTGTTACTGGTACTACTTGAGGTACTAGTGCAGAGTGTGATGGGTTTCTTTGGGTCTGTGTAAGTTACTGGAGTAATAGTTGTGGGTCTGGAGTAAGGGCTTGATAGATGGCTGTCTGTTGCTGTGTAGGTGTATTCTGTCCTGATGGAGGTACATCTCCTTCAGTGGTGTATCCGGGATCAAATTCACTGAGATACTCCTCCTCTTCTTTGGTTTGGTCCTTGTGTACTTGGGTTTGCTTGGCATCAAAATAGACAGAATCAGTTGTATATCTGATTTCAGATAGACTAAATTCAAAGTCAAGTTCTGGTTCAGTATTAGTTTCGGATTCAGGTAGGGCTGTAGCAGGGCCTGCTTCAGGTTCGGGATCAGGTAGTTGATGAAAGGTTTCTCTTACTTCTTCCTTAAGAATATGGCAGGCCTTGCTGTTCTGGAACTGGTAGTATAATGCGGTCTTAGTCCTGGTTTGGTGAAAGTCAGTAAAGTTGAGCCACTTGGCTACAGAGGCTTGGGCTTCATGAGGAACTAAGACTAGAAAGACTGCTGCTGGTTGTCCTAGGTCGTTCAGGTTTGTAGAGCTGACAAAACTCTTGTTGAGAAGAGTAAAGAAGGCTTCTATAAGACCTTCTTCATCCTGACTTGCTGGGTGTAGTGCAAGGAGTTCGGTGAATAGGGTTTCGCCTATTTTCTGATTTAATTGGAGTACTTCTTTCTTTGAATGAAGTTTATCCCACTTGTTGCAGGTGTGGAGGTCAAATTGTCCTTGTATGTCAGGTTCAATTCTCTCCAGATTGTCAGATAGTTCAGGATAAATTCCAGTTCAGAGGTTGGGCTTTATACCAACTTGTAGGAATTCACAGAAGGGTTTGTAGTGGGGTGAGAAAGCGTCTTGAAGCGGAATTGGATTGTAAACCACTGCTATCAAGTTGTAAGAGGGTTGCTTTTTTAGGGTAACCATTACGTAGTTCTGGAAGGGTTTTCTGGAAGTTCTGGATATTCTGGAAGACTGTTTTCTTATGGTCAAGATCAATTTCATATGGAGTACGTCCTCTATGCTTATTGATTTCTAGATCAGGTTGACGTCTCAACCAAAGTCCTTTTTCAGACTTGTTCTGGATGTTCAGGATTTTCCGTATTTCAAGAAGTTCAAGAAACTAAGACCAGCTTAGTTGAATCGGCATATCGCTGCAGACAATACCCAATTAGGAAATTTCATGATGGGATTTAGGAGTAGGACCTAATGGGGAGCGGATTTACTTAAAAGTAGTTTGTGGGTTATTAAATAGATTTATTCGCTATTCATGATATTGCTATACTAGGAGTAGTTGTGTGAAGGGATATTGTGGGAAAGTGCTCAGGAGTTGTGTTTGGATTGTTCAGGTCTGAGATTCTGAGGTCTGGGGGAGGGGGTATTTATACTAGTGAGGGACTATCTGGACTATACTAGATATGGATGTAGCACTAAGTGCCTTGCTGAGTCGGAATGCAGTCACATAGTACAAGTGTGATCTGACATGTCAAGAGATCATCTGACTGCTGAGTCAGTTCACAGTCACATTGTACAAGGCTAATCTAACTATACTATGACTGCTGAGCTATTTATAGGTTTAGGCACTGTCTAGATAGTCTTCGATGATATTACCATTGATGACATCATCTCTGAAGAAGTAGTCATCTAGGAAGAGTGGTTTGCAGATTACTTCTCCTTGTTGGCTGATGTAATAATACATTGGAACTTCATCTCTGTCCCACAGGATAGCATCATCTGTCTCATATACTGGATAAGGTGTTGGTGGGCGACAAAGTGGTGTATCATTTTTGCTTTCATCAGATTCACTATCTGCATACCTTCTATAGGTTACAGCACTATGAGTCGCGGGGTTGTAGTAAGCTGGCGACTGTGGTTCATGTTGCTCGTACTCTGGTGGTGGAGTGGTTGGTTCGACTTTGAGGGTTGTCTGAAGGTACAGGTTGTGTTCTCCGGTCTCTTCATTATAGTTGAAGTAATTGAGAGTAAATGCAGGTTGGTATTCGTACCAGTGGTCATTGTCCCAATAAGTCTTGTATGTGGTTATGAACTATTGTAAGTTCATCGGTAAGATTGGCAGTGTGATCAAGGTTGGTAGAGATCCTTGGCTTGAGGTCATGTCGGCGTCAGAGGGATCATTGTCTTCTGCTTCGTCTTTTTTTTTTTTTTTTTTTTTTTT
>RBNI01003744.1:0-15290 GCA_003990745.1 Jimgerdemannia flammicorona
TTTTTTTTAAAGTCACTTGGACTCCCATTTATTACCACTCAATCTATAAAATAATAATACATTTGGACCCACAACCTCTCAACCAATATCCCTCAGAACCCTCTCCCCACTCTTCAACCCTCTCTGCTGGAGTACAACCCAGCCACCCACCACCCAAACCCTCCCTCTACTCTTCTTACAAATACAATTTACCAGACTCTGATGGCCCCCCCCCCAGATGGTACCCACCCTCTCCATCAATCATTCAAAATTTCAAGTATTAACCATTCCCAATGTACTACCTTAGCCCCAACTATAACCTGCTGGCCCTCCTTAAAGACATGAAGCCAATGTCCAGCCAGCCCTACCCAAATGGCCAGAACCCATCCCAAGGTCAACCATTCATCCCCAATCCTGCTCACTAATCTTTTGCAGAGGTCCCCCCATCTCTCTCTTTCCCCCCCCATCAAGGGCCACAGTCCTAACCAACTTACAATACTTTGCCAAAACTCCCCCAAAACTTCACACTCTCCTAGCCAATGTTCAGACATTTGCACCACTCCCCCCCTCCTGACCAATATCTACCCATTCCTTGTACTCAAATGCACCATCTGCCACTAAGTGCCCTGACTGATAGTTCAGCATCACATTCTGCCTTAGGAATCTCCACCATACCACCCAGAACTTGGGGGGAAGCCACTATATCACTCACTTGTTCCAAGACCAAATATCATTCCAGTCCCATTCTTTGCCAATCTCCACCCTTTGCCATGCTTCAGGCCACAAGTCTCCCTTGAGCCCCTGTATATATTCTATTCCATCACCAAGCTGAAAATCCTCCACCAATATACCTCCCAGCAGTAGCTAGTCCCATCTCCACATCTGTGGTCTCCAGTCCTCCTCCCCCTCATTACCCTGCTACTGAAGTCCAATCCTCCTTGTACCATCCACCACTCCCACCAAAAGCCTTTGTAATGTATTCTCTTGCTCCCATCTAGGGCCACCAGTGCAAGCAGATCACCAGTCACTCTATGAGGGGAATTCCAGACTTCCCACACCCTCTGCATGAGTGGCACCTACTCCTGGCCCCTTAACTTGCTTGCCCTCTTCAGCCACCATACTCTCAGGCAATAAAGGTATCTGGTAAAGTCCACTAGGCACAGTCTACCTTTGTCAACTGGCAGAGTCAGAACCTCCCATCCTATCTGACTTCACTGCCTGGCCCAAATCCATGATCTTACCAACTTCAGAAGTTGCCTGACCACCCATGCTGAGATGTCCAGATAATACCCCACATACCACAGCTTTGGCAGCCAATACACATTCAGCACCATCACCCTTTCTGCCAAGGAAATATGCCAACCACCCTACCCCAAGAGAACATTCCCCAATACCAGTAACTGCTATTCCCACCATGCATGGGGCAAAAGGGATCCATATATTGAAAAGTATATCCCCAAGTACTGGACTGGTTCTCCTGCTGAAACCACTGTTCCCATCACATCCCTGCCAACTATTCTGCCACTTAGCACCAGAGTCTCACATTTGTACTAGTTGAGTCGAGCACCTGAGCCCCTCTCATACCATTCCATGGTCCTTCTTAATTTCTCAACATCCTCTGGTGAGCCCAGTCCAACCACCATGTCATCTGCAAAAGCCCCAACCTTCCAGTTAATCCCCAAAATGTCCAAACCCCCAATTCTATACCAGATCCTATCCAATAGGGGCTCTAAGGAGAGGGCATAAAGGATGGGTGATAAAGGATCCCCTTGCAGCACCCCATGACCTAGTGGAAAAGTCACTCTCCTGTGCCCAATCACTACTAATGCTGCTTGACTGTTCTCCAATAGACTGATTAATGACCTCCAGAACCCTGGAGGAACTCCCATATGTTTTAGTACTCCCTCTAGCCAGACTCTCCTCACCCTATCATATGCCTTCTCCTGATCCAGAAATACTAATCAGCCATCAACCCCAGCTGCCTGAGCACCTTCAATCACCCCATAGACCCAGGCAGTTCCATCCCAGATTAACTGACCACTAACAAATCCCCTTTGCTCCACTCCCAGTATCTGCTGGGCAATCTCCTACAGTCTAGTCATCAAGATCTTCATCACCAGCTTGTGGTCCATATCAAGGAGCATGATCAGTTGCCAGTTCTTCCAATCTTCTCTCCTCCTCTTATCCTTATAGAGCAGAGATACCAGCCCTAAGTACTGGCCCCCAATCTATGTTCCAGATCGAAGGACCTCATCATACATCACTATTATTTCTTCCAGTACTACCTCCACTCCAGCTATCATCTTTCAAAAATCCCAGAGTAGCCTATCCTCTCCTGGAGCTGTCCCCTTGCTTGTTGAAGAGACCTTGCACACTTTCTCCCATCACATTGGGTCTCCCAGCAACCCCAGACCCAGTGCTGGGTCTGGATGCAAATCCTCCAACTGCCATTTAATGTTCAGGGCATCCTCTCCCCCATCTTCATCACTCCATATATTCTCTCAGTGAGTCCTCAGCAATCCCAAAATCATTGCAGTCCCTGCCACCATCTCCCCATTCTCATCCAAAATACCATCCTACTGCTGTCTGGTTTGCTGAGCTTGGGCAACTGTGATAGAAATCTAGTGGATCTCTTTCTCTCCTCCAACCCCTGCCACTGCAACCTTGCCACCATCCCCCTCAGCTTAACCTCTTCCTCCATTCATAACACTTCCTTTAGCTCATCTACTTCCTTTTATATCTGCAGAATTCGCCAATCATCCACCCCCCAATTCTCCAGTGATCCTACCCACCTCCCCAGAAACACTGCCAATCTCTGTGAAGTCCATTACACTCACTGCTAGTGCTGAGTACTCCTTTCTTTCCCTGCCTCCCTCCAGTACCTCTGAGCACTTGATTTCAGCCACCACTAGCGATCCCCAATCACCAGTCCCTACTCTTGCCACCTACCAATCTTCTCAATAACTTCTCCCTCTCAGTCCAACTATAACAAACCATTATCCAACAAAGAACAATTCAGTTGCCAATGTCCAGGCCCATCACCACTTCCCCCAAATCTCCCACTTCCTATCAGACCTCAGTGATCTGACCATGGACACCAGACCACCTCCAGCATGTCCCAGACATTTACTCCCCAGCACTTTACTGTCAACACCCAGTCAATCCTGGAGCCCAGCTCTACCACCCAGTGAGTATAAATTCAGCAATCCACCCAAAACTGTCACCCTGAGTCAACCAAGGAGCTCAACCTCTCAATCTCTATCCAATCTTCCAACCTGCCACTTCTGCCCCCCATTCCTCTCCTGCCATCAGTCCTATCTACTCCACTATCACTTATCATGTTGAAATCCCCCCCCAGAAAATCAATCCCTGCCTCCCCCATAACACCAGCCTCTCTCAAGTCTCTGATCTAAGCTACACATTCCCCCCTCTCAGCCAGGCAATAATATGATCCAACTGGCAAAGGGTTCTACCCAGGCCTCCTCTATACTTTCCACACCAACCTACTCCCCCAATGTCCAATATCCCCAATGTCCCCCCTCCCCTTTCTAACCAGAATGCCCACTCACCCTATCCAAACAGCTGCTCCACTCCATTCTCTAGTCCAGTCATGTAAATCCATATCTACCTTATATTGCACATCCTGCAGTAATAAGTGATCTGTATCCAGCCCCTTCAACCAGCTAAAGATATTCCTTCACTGTGCTGTACCCCTCAACCCATTTACTTTCAAAGAAAGGATTCTAGTTATACTGTTCATATTAAATAGTGTTGGACATTGAGAGCCCAGTCTAGAATTCCATACTCATTCCATCACCTGCCTGATCCAAGCACTGCTCTGTCTCCAACTCATCTTCCCTTACAGCCTGAGTATCTAGTGCTCCTAAGATTTCCTGATACTCTGCTCCATCCACAACCTTCATCTCTGCCTGATAATCTATTCACACTACTCTCCACTTCTCCAACCCCTTCCTCAAACCCAACAAGTATATGCCTGGTCATTTGCAATCACTTGAAGAGCCTCCTCCCTCTGATAATCTACTTGATATTCCAGTGACTCCAAGAGCACCACCAGGATCTCATTCCTAATCTTCCTCGGCACCTCCTCACTATGGAGAATTTCCTCCCAATACCTATCACTCATAACTCAGAAGTCCTCTCCTCCCAGCTCCGTGGCTGCCACTCCCTCCAGAGTCTTCTATAGCTACTTCTCATCATCCACTACCTCTGCAACACCCTGGGTGACCCCTTCGACCCCCACCACAGGGTCCACCAAAGTGTCCCTCCTCACCAACTCATCCCACTCCTCCTCCAGTATGTCCTGTAGTTCCTCCTCACCCTCTGCCCTGCATGGGACATCATATTGAGGGTATACTTCCTCACCCATTTCCACATCCTCCACCACACTGCCCAATCCCTCCTCACTTGATCTGCCTTGGGCCATGTCCTGAGCCATCCTATACTCTCCAGCCCAGACACTCTCATACCACCTTCTCCTGTACTACTGCCTGCCACACCCCCTCCCAACTTCTTCAACAGCTCCTTCTGGATTCACCTCCCCTGCATCTTTTCTCAGTCTACCTGGTCCATCCTGATCCTCTTTCCATCCATAATCTCTACCACCATCTTGGCTTCATACTTCTTCCAAGCCAATCTCCTTCTCTCTATGGCTCCAGCCAGATCTTCAAGAGCCTCCAGCAAGTCCTTCTCTTCTCTGGTGTCCCTTTCACCCTTGAGACCTTGTATTCAACTGGTCCCCACTTAAGACTTGCTGGCTGGTCCCTTGTCTTTCCTGTATTCTCCCTCCCAGCCAGCCTTACTCTGATGTTGACATCTCCAGTCTAAAGTTCAGTACCCTCCCAGACTCTAAATCTGATGTCCATGATCTCTCCATACTCCTTGACCACCTCCACAAGCTCCACCAGCCCTTCTACCCACTGGCTGAGGTGCTGAATCTCCTGCCTCCCCTTCTCTCTGCTTTCCCTTCCCCTCTGCCTGCCCACCACAGGATCCAACTGGCCCTCCTCTAGTCTTCAGCATATCAGCAAAGCTCCTCTCTCTCTGCTCTCCTGCTCCTCCCCCAGTACCACTACCCCCACTCATACTGCCCTGCCCACTCAGACCTCCAAAAGACCCCATCCCGAAATTATACCCTCATCCAATATGTTGCCAGTTGAAGGCTCTAGGTCTACTCAACCTGATATACATATCAGCTCACATATTGGTTGCCATGATCTTAGAACCTTTCTCCAATAAACATCTTGAAAGTATATTGTAAAAGTGTGTGTAATATGAATAGTAGCTGCCTAAAAGAAGATCCTCAAACCATCAAGGCACAAGAAGATCTCATCTGAAAAGAACATCAGAAAGCTCAGCAAGGACAGACAAATATAGAAGAGAAGCTGCAAACAATATACCAATATTGGCCCAATCTCAGAACACAAGTCTGGGACATACTCAAGAAATGTGATATCTGTCAGAAGTACTAAGGAAGGAATAACTACCAAGCACCACTGCAACCAATCATACCACCAGACAACATCTTTCAGAGTTGAGTAGTAGATATAATTGGAACCCTACCAGTTATACAAAGAAGAAACAAGTATATTCTTATATTTGTAGAATATCTGACCAAGTGGCCTGAGGCTTTCCCAATGGAAATTGCAGATGCCTTGACTATTGTAGGCCTTCTCCATGGACTCACACTCAGATATGGACCCCCAGAAGAACTCATCTCTGAGTGAGACACAGAATTCATTAACAATATAATCACTAGTTATGCTTGAATTCACAAGATCTGTCCCAAATAAATGACATCATACTATCCCCAGACCAATGGCATGACAGAAAGAATGAACCAAACCATTAAGAAAGGACTTGCCCAAGTCAATCCTACCAACTGAGACCTCTGCTTACCTGAAATCCTATGGGAAAATTAGAACAACTCTGCTACCTCAACCAAATAAAAGCCATTTGAAATAATGTTTGTCAACAAAACCAGAACTGCTGACTATGAGAATCTCAGAGACCTGCTCAAGAAGGCAGAACAGTTATATAATCAAGCCCAAGCTCAGATTATTAAAGCCCAAGAAAGACAAAAGAAGTACTATAACTAGAAGCATAAGGATCAGAAGATCAAGATTGGAGATCAAGTACTAGTTTGGAGAAGTATGATTGAAATGAATTTTGCTGCTAAACTGGAGCCCAAGTGGGAAGAACCTTATCTTGTACACAATATCAGAGGAACCAGTATCTATTTAAGAAGTATGGATGGATGAACCCTGAGGACACCAGTATACATCAATTGGCTCAAGATATACCTTTACCCATATCATGAACCAGAGAATTGACAACTGCCTTCAGACTCTTATCCTCAGCTCATTTTAATCACTGCTAGTTCTCTATCCCAATTCTGAGAAATCAATGGGAATACTCTCTAGAGAATTCAGATTTATCAAGAGAATCTTGTCCTGGCTGGATAATTGTTACAGGTCCATCAACTTCAGACCCATTATGCAATTGGAGAACAATTGCAGAACCTCTCAGTCCCAGAACAAACATATATCAGAAATACTACAGAACTATCAAGGAGAGATGTCACCACTGCAGACAGGCTCTATACTCTTTATAAACAAAACCCTGCAGCTCTGATACAGGTATAATTCTCCTGATATGATATATGAGGAATGAACCTAGCCACCTACCTGAGCATCATCAATGCTGTCAAAATCCTGTTCCCAGAAGAAGAAGAACCCCTGGAATGGAGTAACCATGGTATAAATAGCAAAGATGATAGAATAGGTATTGATGCAGAAGATGCTTATCCATACTGGAATGATGACTAAAGGATAGTCTGAGGATAGACCATCCTTTAGTGGGGGCTGATGTGATATATCAAAATGTCCCACTCAAATTATAACTTGGTAAGATGACATGAACACATAGTATAGTAACCAGACACAGCAATCATTGCTGTAGAAAACTGTATAAATAGCCAGACTACCAGATAAGGTATACTTGTGCCAAATCTGTACACCTGTACTAGACCTGTACTCCTGTGCTGAACCAGCACACCTGCCATAGATAGCAATCTATAATTAGCAATATGGTAACCAGATAGCAACTGAAATATATAAAATATTCCAGAGATAAGAGTGAATAAATCTCAGTCTGAAATTCAGAATACATTTCAACTCCAGTTTACTTTCTGATTCAAAGAAGAGTCTGAATTCAAAGCAAAAGACAAGTCTGCCTATTATGCATTGAAGAATATGCCTGTCAAAAGCCACTTGATCCTGGAATGATTGCAATACTTAGGAGAAACACCCACTCTACAGCCACTGATAGGAGATTGTGAGCTTTGCCATTTCCACTCTGGTCCACTTTCTGATACAAAGCCTTGGTTTGCTTGCCAGATAAGCCTGAAGATTTGCTGCCAAAGTTCAGGAAGAACTTTGCTACCTTTTGAAGAGAAACCTGCATTTCCAGAGAACTCTTAAGGAACCTTTCCACAAGCCAGTCTTTCAATACAACTTTGTAGTAGAGCCAGTATACCATGTAACCTCATGCAAATGAAGCCAGTCTTTGATGTAACTTGCCAAGAACCTGAGTTATTGAGTTATCTGCTACTAATTATTATTCCCAGAGAGCTCACTAATTCAGGAAGAATCTATATCATCTGAGTTATCTGAGTTATCCATACCACCCAAGTTATTAGTTTGTTCCCAGTGAACTCAATTTAGAGAATCTGTGCCATCCTTTATTCCCATTAAGTCCAATTCAGGAAGAATCCACCACCAGTACAATTCCCAGTAAGCTGATTCAGGAGAATCTGCGACATTCAAGAAGCCTGCCAATTTAGGAGAACCTGTACCAAATTAAGTTATCTGCCAAATTGCCAGACTGTTATACATAAGGAACCTGCTGTGCTATACAGAGATCATCACACTACACAAGAGATCATCATATCAGAAATCACATACTTTTAGAGAACACCCACACCATACATATATACAAATTGTCACTACACCCAGAGAACTGTCTCAATAAGGAAATCAACACACAAGTCAACTGCCATGCAATCAGAGGAACTACTATTATATCCAGATTGACTATTATACTACTAAACACCAACAAGGATACTAGAATCTTAGAACATTTTGTTGTTTTTGACAAAGTAACTAGGGGCTCAAACCAAACTACCTCAACTCCCAATCTTGTAGTTTGCCTCTATTGAGCCAGGCACATTATAATAGCATGGCAGTTTTCTTATATATGATGGTCTGGCAATTCAGCAATTTCCCTTTTGAGTGATGGGCACTTTCTCTGTATAGTGCAACAATCTCTATGTAGGGGTCATCTCAAGTAGAGCATGATGTCACTACTCTCTTGGGATCACACTAACCTGTTCATGACACATTGGAAATGCCAATTACAGTTTTTTGAAGATAGGCATATAGATTCGATTGTACTGAGAATAGTTTAAATAAGTTACTAAGATATTTATAAAATATAAAAGAGATAAGTATAGATAAGAAATACATGAATAATAAAATCAGAACATGGATATTAATGGCCAATAATGTCTACTGATTTTCATGGTTTACTGTCTTTCTTTTAATGAGAAGTGCATTTGCTCTATCAATTCATTAATAAAGCTGCTGGCTTCACCAGTATTAATTTCCTACATCCTCTAATATGTGTCTCACACCTGCTCTATCATTTCATTTACTTTTTGTCTTCCTCTCTCTACTTCTATTTCAGCTTGTGTTTGCTCTAGTTGAGGTATTTCAACCAGTTTGCACCATTTATAAATTTTATAGCCACATACTACAAATATTTGCTGAAAGTTTTTCTATGCTTCTACTGTTAGCAATTTAGTACCATACATATGTTTATGGAAAATATGCTTGCAAGGCAATAAATACCCTTTGAAAAACTTGTAATAGTACTTTGATATTATTAGGCCAGATGTTGATATTTTATCAGCCAATCTATTTTCTACTACCAGAGCTTCATTAGTAATTAGCCTTTAAATAGGAGTAGAAAATCTTGAAGGATATCAACAGATATACTAGCTACTGAGAGTTTGCTGGTACAAAACTCAAATACAGTAGTGCTGTATTATTATATTTTTTTGATATCTATAGCTCCAATTTTTTGACAAGCATCTATAATATTAAAAATACATCCTCCCCCTTCTCTGCTATCTTACCAGTTACAAGGTTTGGTAGATGATCTTCTGAGTCCCCTTTCTCCTATTATTACCCCCTCTACCTTGGGTTAGTTTGCTGTGCCTGTATGGGCATGGTGGGAGGAGGGCAATAGTAATGAGTTGCCCCTTTATTGGTGTCCAATTGGTGTCTTCTCCACTTTTTTGCAGATTCTAGTACCTTTAGCTGTATCTGGGGTATACCTGTTTTGGTGCAGTGCCTTCTTCCTTTTGCTATCACTAACAAGGTATTGTCTCGGTACATCACAGGTTACATAGGGAGTCAGCTGACCTTGAGTGTCAAGTACCCAGTGTAGGTTATCAGCAGGTCCTCAGTGCCTGTGATGGGGCCCTCTGGCTTTGGCAAGCTTCCCAGCGAGTGTAGTTCTGGTGTAGGTGAATGTTTTTTGGGTATTGTTGGGATGGGAGGAGAGATGGCCATCATAGATAGGAGGAAGGGTGATTATGGTGTATCAGTAGAGAGAGCATGGTGCACAGAATGAGGTGTGGGCCAATATAGACCCTGCTGTGCCTGGTATGGTTGAGCTGCTAGACAATAGCTAGCCTAGGTTAATGGGGGGGCAGTACTTGATGGGTGGTAGGAGAGGGTTTTGGCCTATATAGTCTAGGTTCCCTTCCAACAAAAATCCACAAAACTCTGAGTCCAAAAAAAAAAAAAAATATAATATTAAAAATAATTTTTTAGTAAGATAAATATATATATAAATTTACTATATTATATCAAAATAATTATATAAAGATCCAAAGTATTAATACTTACCAATTAAACCATATTTATCTGAAGTCAAAGACTTAATCTCACTGTGATATGATTCTAATAGATTTGTTAAAGTTACTTGAAGAAGAAGTGAAGAGTGCTACCATACTCAAAGTCTCTATATCTGAGTATTCTTTACATAGTTTCTGTTTATATATTGCTTAATATTATCAAGAGGATAAGTTTGAATAGCTTCTTATATAGCATCTTCACATTCAATTCAAGTTCTTTTATATGTTACACTAACCATTTTATTATGAGTTTCTTCATAATAAATCTTACTAATCTATACATATATGACATGCACAGTATATAAAATAACTTTACATCCATCTCTCTAGCTATAATTCCAGGAAATGCTTTAGTAATACTGTTGGCTTCAATATTGCTTTGATCGGAAAGTATATAATATATACACCAGTTTGAAGCAAACTGATGAATTGCCTTTAATCCTTGAAAAACTATAGTACTGTCTTTATTGGTAATAAAAAAATGACCACCAATATCCCAGCATCCATGTGTGTCATGAATATATAAGATACAGAGCCATTATCCCCACTTATTGGTTTTATATGTTGCATTAATAAGAGTGAGCCATCTATGTCTTTTTTATTTCTCAAGTTGTTCTTATTTTGCAAAAGCAAAGCCTTCTGTAGATTTTAATGTTGAACTTATTTACTCATATTGAAAATTTTTTTCTTATCAAAATTTTAATACCTCTTGAATATCTATCTCTAGAGATTTATCACTAATGAGTGGAATATTTAATAGACTATATAATGTTTACTATTCATTTACTACATCATTTAATATCAATTGCTAAATATCAAAATTTTCACCATATATATTTACAGTAAGCTCAGTAACAGTCTTGACAATTGCTGGAGGTATATAGCTTTGCTGGCTTCATTGTTTATCAATGGTTTGATAACCTTTGAATGTTTGACCATATTACTTTTTTTTTTTTTTTTTTTTTTTTTTTTTTTTTTTTATAGTCACTCAGACTCCTTCCTTTATTAATACACCTGTCTATCCTCTATATAATACACAGTGCCCACTCCTATCTGTTGCCCCTCCTTGAAAATAAAGAGCCAATATCCAGCTAACCCTACCCACACTGGAAAGACCCACCCTACAGTGAGCCAACCATCGCCGACACCTCCCACCAATTGAGATTTCAAATCCTCCCAGCGACCTATCTCGCCATTCAGCCTCCTTGCCACACCCAGCCAGGCCTCTACTGCTATCCAAAAGTCCCCCAGAACCTCACACTCTCTCAGCCAATGTTCTGGTGTTTGCACAAATCTCCCAACCTGCCCTACATTATAACATTCCTCACAATCTAATTGGTCACCATCCACCAGATGCCCAGCATGGAAATTCAACATAACATTCCTCTACAGCATCTGCCACCATACCACTCAGAACTTTGGAGGAAGCCACCTCCACACCTCAGCACTCCAAGACCAGACTCCTGTTCAGTCCCACTCTTTGCCAATCCTCACTGCCTACTAACTACTTGGTCAAAGATCCTGACCAGGTCTCTGCTGACACTCCACTCCCTCACCAATATCAAACTCAGCCAGCAGAACACCTCTCAGAAGCAGTCTGTTCTATTACTACATAGCCAGATCCCATTGCACCTCTCCCTTATTGCTATGCCAGTGTAGGCCTATCCAGTGTGCTCCATCCACCACTCTCCACCATAAGCCCTTATACCATAGCTTTTGGCTTCCATTCAGACCCACCAGAGATAGCAAATCTCCCAAGAACCCCCAAGGGGAAAATCTCATCTCCTATATCTTCTGCATCAGCAGTACCTAATCTCCTCCCTGCAGTTCAACAGCCCTTCTCAACCACCAAGCTCACAGGCAATGCATCTGCTTAGGGAAGTCTACAAGGCCCAGTCCTCCCCTAACCACTGGCAATGCAAAAGTATCCCAACCGATCTGGGACCTCCTCTCTGCCCAAATCCAATCCCTAGCCAGTTTTGTCAGCCTCTTCACCACCCAAGCTGGGAAGTCTAAGAGATAGACCACATACCATAGCTTGGGGAACCAGTAGACATTCAGAATCAACACCCACCCAGCCAAGGAGATGTGGCGACCCCACCAACCTCTAAGAACCTCCCTCCAAATGGCCAACCTCCTCTCCCACCATACTCGTGGCAAGACAGATCCATTTACAGAAAGGAAGATATTCAGATACTGTACCACCTCTCCTGTAGGGACAATTGTTCCAATGATATCCCCTCCTACTAGCCCATTCCCCAACACCATGTCTCACACTTATGCCAGTTGAGTTTTACCCCAGAGTGTGCCTCATACCATTCCACAGTCTCCTTAAGTGCTTCAATGTCTGCCACTAATCCAAGTCCAACTACCATATCATCCACAAAGGCCCCCACCTTCTACACCACTTCATATATAGAGAGCCCTACCACCTTCCATTGTATCCTATCCATCAAAGGTTCCAAAGAAAGGGCATAAAGGATAGGAGACAGTGGATCTCTCTGAGGGACTCCTCTTCCTAAGGGAAACACCAAATCCTGGTGACCATTACACATCAGCACTGCCCTACTATCCTCCAACAGATTCAATATAGAAGCCTGAAAACTTAGAGGAACACCACTTCTATCCAGCACCTTGCCCAGCCATACCCACTGAATATGGTCATAGGCCTTCTCCTGGTCCAGAAAGACCAGCCTACCATTAGTCCACAAGCCTGAGCCCCTTCAATAATGCTGTGCACTCAGGCAGTCCCATCCCTGATAAGCCTGCCTCCTACAAAACTCCACTGCTCCTCACCCAGTACCTGTTGGGTAACCTTCTGTAGTCTCACAACAATCACCTTAGTCACCATCTTCCTGTCTATATCCAGAAGCATAATTGGCCTCCAGTTCTTCCAGTCCTCCTGCCTCCCCTTGTCATTGTACAATAAGACCACCAGTCCCAAGTCCTGCTCTCTAACCCACTTGCCATTCAGAAGAACATAGTCACAGAGGGCAGCCATCTCTCCTAAAACTCCAGAAACCTTCACCATCTTCTTCCAGAAGTCCCAAGGTAACCCGTCCTCTCTTGGCGCTGTTCCAAGCTTAGTTGCTGCAAGGACACTCTGGATCTCCTTCTCTTGGACCAGTTTGATCAAGTCACCAAGTCCCTCTACTTGTGGTTCCCACTCCTCCAGTATGTCACCAATCGCCTCTTCACTGGCACCTCCTTCCTCCTCTCTCTACAGGCCCCACCATCTCTCCTTCAGTACCTCCAAGATCTGTTGCATGCCATGCACCATCTCCCCCTCAGCATCAAAGACCCCATCCCATCAATGTTGCACTCTCCTAGCTTGGAGGAGCCTAGACAAGTACCTAGTAGGCCTCTCTCCCTCCTTAAGCCCCTGCCACCATAGTCTGGCAGCCATTCCTCTCATATGAATCTCCTCCTCCTCTCTCAATATCTATTGCAGCTCCACTATCTCCAATTTTGCCTGCTCCAACCTCCAATCCTCCACCTCTTCAGAAGCAAGCAAAACAGCCCATTCCATCTACAATCTAATTAGCCTATTAGAAGCACACTGTTCTCACTTCTGTCTCTGCCTCCCAGCCTCCCTTCCAGCTCCTTCCCAATAAACCCTTGCAGCCTCCTTCAACCTCATCTACCAGATACCTATGGATAAACCCTCATGTATCCAGTTAGTGATCTTCACTTGAATGTCCTCCACCCATGGGTCCCACAACTCCTTCTTGGCTAGTAGGGAGGAGTTAAGATGCCAATGTTCAGGTCCATCTCTACTCCCCCCAAACTGCCCCTGCCCTAATAGCCCCCAGTGATTGGACCATAGGCACCATACCACCTCTAGATACTTCTAAACATCAGCACCCCAACATTCAGCCATCAGAATCCAGTCAATCCTTGTACCCAGTCTATTCACTAAGTGTGTATAGACCCTCCTGTCACCCCACTGCTTCCTACTCATATTCTCTAAGAAGCTGAGGTTCTCTACCTCCTCCCACTTATCCAGACCACCACTCCTGCCCCCTGCACTCCTCCCTCCATCAGTTCTATCCAGCTGTGGATTCCACACCAGATTAAAGTCACCTCCCAGAACATCAACACCTTCCTCCAGGAGAATACCTTCCTCCAACAGATCCCTAATCAACTCAATCTGCTCACCCCTAACTACAGGGCAGTAGCAGGAGCCAACTCTCACTGATTCTTACCCAGATCGATGCCATTCACCCTAGACCAAATGGTCACCCCAGCTCTGGATTCCGCCCAACTCTCCTCTACCCTTCCTCACCAAAATTGCCACTTTGCCAATCCAAGCAGCAGCTCCTCCCCATTCTCTAGCCTACTCCATCTATCCTCCTCACCCTCACACTGTATATCCTGTAGTAAAAAGAGATCAGCTTCCAAACTCTTAAGCCAAGTAAAAATGTTCTTATACTGCCCAGATCCCCTCAATCCATTCACATTCAGAGAGAAAATGTTAGTTGTACTGTTCATAAGGAATAATGTTAAATATCAGTCTCATGCTTTACAAGTCTGCATTCAACTCCTCCTGTATTAAGTCCAAGTTATGTTCAGCAGCCAGTACCCTCTCTTCTGCTGCCTGTGCCTCCAGTCCATCCAGAAGTTCAGCCATTGCCCCATTCTCCTTTTCCTCAAAATTCTCATGATACTCCAGGCATGCCTCCTGCCAGAGTTGTAAACTATGATACTCTGCCCAACAGTAGGCAGTTCACTCACCAGCAATGACTGCTAACTCAGCCTCCCTTTTCTTATCAATCTCATAGCCCTCCTCCTCCAGGAAGATTGCAAGTATTTCAGCCTTCAGAGCCCCCACCACCCTATCTCTATGTAGGATCTGTGCCCAATGCTCCTCTGGCATCACATGCAAGTCTACTTCCCCAACTCCTCAGCTACAAGGTTTTCCATCATCTTGCTCAACCACAGCAGGTTCCCCACCTCCTTTCCTCCTGACATCCCGGGCCTTCCCACATCCAGTATTGTGATATTGGTCCCTACATTGGCAGTCTCATCTCACCTCTCTTCTGGGACATCCACCAGCTCATCCTCACCAACTGCTACCATCTGTCCATCTTTTGTAGCATCAGAAACCCCAAAATAGACCTGCTGGGTGCCCTTCATCAAAATGTCCTCTGCCACCTGACTTCTCACAGCTGGATCCAATCTGACCAGTGGGAGAGTGTCATCAATGACTGGTTCCCAGACTTTGAGTATACCATCAGCAAAAGGGTCCTTACTAGGTACCTTCTCAGCTCCCTCCAGACTCTCTTTTTTTTTTTTTTTTTTTTTTTTTTTT
>RBNI01003745.1:0-15288 GCA_003990745.1 Jimgerdemannia flammicorona
AAAAAAAAAAAAAAAAAAAAAACAGACATTACCCAGATATCTCAACACCAGAAACTCATTGCCCACAAACACTGAGAACTCTTTTATAAGTATAGCACTATTATTCCTTGTCTCTGAGTTACTACCAGTGAAATAGTTGCTACCCTATCCTATGGCCAAATTGATGACATGATACAAGAACTCAATCATAAGTACCTTGAGTATGTTCAGACTACAGACAGAACCTTCCTGCACCCCAATGACCATATTCTGCAAATGTCTCAAGTTGGATATACTATAAAGGATATCTATAATATAATCTGATTTGATGAAGATGAAGCAGAAGACAATGATCCCTCTGATACTGACATGACCTCAAATCAAGGATCCCTGCCAACCCTGATCATACTGCCAATGTTGCCAATAAGCTTACAACAGTTTATAACCACCTATAAGACTTATTGGAACAATGACCACTTGTATGAATACTAACCTGCATTTACCCCCAATTACTTCAACTATAATGAAGAGACTGGAGAACACAATCTATACCTTCAGACAACTCTCAAGATTGAATCAACTACCCCACTACCCGAGTATTAGCGATATGAACCATAGCCACCAGCTTACTACAACCCTGTGACTCATAGTACTGTAACCTATAAAAGGTATGCAGATAGTAAATCTGATGAAAGCAAAGATGATATACCCCTACTTTGCCTACTAACACCTCATCCAGCATATGAAACAGATGATGCTATCCTGTGGGATGGTGATGAAGTCTCAATGTATTATTATCTCAGTGAATAAGGAGAGTTAATCCGTGAATAACTCTTCTTAGACAACTACTTCATCAGAGATGATGTCATCAATGGTGATGTAATCGAAGACTATCCAGACAGTATCTAAATCTATAAATAGCTTAGCAGTCATAGTATAGTTAGATTAGTCTTGTATGATATGACTGTGAACTGACTCAGCAGTCAGATGATCTCTTGATATGTCAGATCACACTTGTACTACGTGACTGCATTCTGACTCAGCAAGGTACTAAGTGCTATATCTATATTTAGTATAGTTCAGATAGCCCCTCACTAGTATAAATACCCCCTCTCCCAGACCTCAGAATCTCAGACTCAAATATATAAGAACATTCTTGAATACTTTCCCATAATATCTCTTTATACAACTACTCCTAATATAGTAATATTATGAATAGCAAATAAATCTATTTAATAACTCACAAACCACTCTTAAGTAAATCCACTCCCCATTAGGTCCCACTCCTAACCCTATCACAAATTTTCCTAATTGGGTATTGTCTGCAACAATATGCCAATTCAACTAAGCTGGTCTTAGTTTCTTGAACTTTCTGAAATATAGAAAATTCTGAATATCCAGAACTAGTCCAAAAAAGGGACTTTGGTTGAGATGTCAACCCAATCTTGAAATCAATAAGTATAGAGGACATACTCCATATGAAATTGATCTTGACCTTAAGAAAATGGTCTTTCAGAATATTTAGAACCTCTAGAAAAATCCTTCTAGAACTACATAATGGTTACCCTAACAAGTAGCCCTCTTACAGGCTTATAGATGATCATCAGGTTGAAGGTTTGAAGCTTAAGGCTCTATTTAGCTTATAGATATAATAGAGTAGATTGGATATTGATGTACTTGAGAGATTGATGAGGGTTTGAGATGGTTGGGCATCTTCTACTACCTAAGATAGCTGATTAATCCATAGTATAACTTCTTATTCATATTGAATAGTCTTAATGAAGGTATTTCAGAGTATTCTTGAAAGTGTATCAGTATTGGCATTGATTCTTTTTAAGTAGTATTTAACAGTATAGTCATACTCTTATAGTTTGTAGATCTATCTGATATATATTTCTTTAGGGTTCAGAGTGTGGAATAGTTAAGTAAGAGTGAAATAGTCTGTTTGAATAGTGAAGTATTTCTTAGCTAGATAGTAGTAGAACTTATCTACTATCTAGACTACTGCTAAGTAGTGCTCCATACAAGTCAATTCAAATCAAATCTGGATTTGATTCATCACATGATGGTTTGATCCGAATCTCAAATCCAAAGTCATCTGAATCAACTTGGATTAATCCGAATCACCCCATCCAAATTGCCCCATCCGAATCACCCATCTGAACCACCCCAATCCAAATCACTCAATCTGAATCACTTAATCTGAATCACTCAATCCAAATCACTCAATCCAAATCACTCAATCCAAATTCTCCAATTCAAATCCTCCAATTCAAATCCTCCAATTCGAATCCTCCAATCTGAATCCAAATCTGAATCCTTCAACTGAATCCTCCAATCCAAATCCTCCACATGACTCATATGCCGGATGTGTCTACAATATAATACACACACAATATATACATATACACATGCAAACATGCAAACACACATATCGACAGATCAGTCTTCAACAGTTCACAGTACCGATGATGCTTCAAGTCAAACATCCCTGATAGCTCCACACCTTCTATACAATTCTCGCTCTGAAATCTGGCAACATTGTACTAAGATAGGAGATGATGTTGTTTGTAATTATTGCAGGTAAAAAATTAAGATGTACCTATTGACTCGTTTGACACACACATGATATTGTTTCATCCACCCCCATAAACTGCACTAGCCAGAAGTTCAAAATGCTTGGTGGTATAACCTTAAACATGAATTGACATATAAAAGACAAGCATTTTAACAAAATCAAAAAGAACACAGAGACAAATAAAATCGACATCCAAGCTGTAGTGGGTACGTTTATCCGATTGCCCAACCATTTCTGTATCAACAATGCTATTTAATCAAAAATATTTAGCCATACTCTTCAGCAGAATTTCGAAATCAGCTCATTTGCTGGATTGTGTGCACAGACCAGCCATTCACAACCATCGAGAGTGACCAATTGCATAGTATCTTTGGCCTCTTCAAGCATGATTTATATTTACTAAGTACTGATACTATTCGCAAAGATGTCCTGGAGGCCTATAGGAAGGAGCATGACAATCTCCGCCAGATACTTCAGGTAAAATAAGGGCAGCACCATGACCTTTGCAAGCTGAATTATATAAAAGAGCTCACCAATTTAACCTTACATTTAATAAGCAGAATTCGGCAGGCAAAATTTCGTTTACGATCAACACATGGATATCCCCCAATGCAATTTCATTTCTGGACATTACCAGTCATTAGATTGACCTTGATTGGCAGCTTAAATCTCTCACTCTTAACTTCATCAAACTTGCTGGCCCTCATTCTGGAACAACATTGCAGATGCTTTTATTAATTGTATCTGAGAGCTTGGGATCACAACCAAAGTAAAAAAAGGGGGACTTGCCATCAGGTTAGTATTTTGAGGGAGGTCCTTAAACAAAACAGATTTTGTTGGCTATTTATTTTCACATAATTCGCCAACTGAATATTTCAAGTACAGATTTTGGCCATTACAATGGACAATGCCACAAACAACTCAACATTTTTCCAAGTTTTAGCAGCTAGCCTCAAACAGAAAAACATGGCCTTCAGTGCAGAAAGCTACCATGTGCGATGCCAGGCCCACATACTGAACCTTGCTGTTCAGGACTATCTTATGCATGTAGACAAAACATCCGAGAGAGGAGGGGCTCTGAGTATAATTTCCAAGCTACACAAACTGGTTGTGTCAGTCCGATCATCCTCACAATGATGAGACAAATTTGCTACACAGTGTAGGGCAATCAGTTTAGTTCCAAAAGAGCTTATATTGGATGTCTGTATATGTTGGAACTCAACATTTGCAATGATCTGGCATGCACTGGAGTTTGCTGTAGTATGCATCCTTTTTTTCTTCAGTCAGCTGAAGTAACTGTTTCAGATGATGGAAGGTTTATTTAAAGAAAAAAAAAAAAAAAAAAAAAGCCAATAGATTCAACGATGGCTGCCGACAAGGAAATACAGGCTGAGGCTCTAGGTGAAAGTGAGCGGGATGTACTTAGAAATATTGTCAGAGTTTTGGAAGTAAGTGGTAGTTACTCTGGCTCCACACTCATTTTGTCTGCCTCTGCACAATGCAATATCTCACCACATATAACTGCCAGTGTTTTGACGATTGTATGAAGGATATAGTCAAACAAACGACCCCAACAATAAGCTCTGCAATACCAGTATACAACCTTCTGATTGACCAGCTAGAGGACAAGCTTGAGGACAGGCTGGAGGGTTGCAGTAATTTGCGGTTAAGCCTGAATCAGAGAGATGCCATGGAGGTTGCTCTAAGCAAGCTCAGAAAGTACTACTCCCAAACAGATACCACCATATACTCAATCAGTACAGGTATGTCAATGTCGGCGTGTGGCCATTGCCTATTCCAAAACAGAGGAAACCTTGCAAAAACTCACTCTCCTTTTCTTCGAACAGTGCTGGACCCACGCTTAAAGCTACAATACCATAAAGATCAGGGCTGGGAGCAGCACTTCATTGAGAGAACCAAGCAGGCCATAATTGAAGTATACCAGAAAAACTATGCACTGCTGCAAGGTTCCGGCCAAAGTCCAGACAAATATACCAAGGGATCCCTCCTGTCTCACATTTACTTCAGCAGAAAGAGGAAGAGGGAGCTGTCAGTGGAAGAGCTGCTGTCAATAGATGAACTTACCATTTACCTTGCTAGTGACCATATGGTCCTGCTGGAGGGCACGGAGGTGCTCAACTGGTGGAAGGTGGGTTGTCAGGTGGGCATTGTCAGATGGGTATTGGATCAATTTAACCCACCAATCTAACCACTGCTCTACCTACCGGGGCATGCAGCTGCATCAAATGAACTTCTCCAGCCTGTATGGTATGGCTCGGGACTACTTGGCGATTCCTGCCTCCAGTGCTTCTGTCGAGCGGGTGTTCTCAGGTAGGGTGGACCTTATTGCCCCAAAGAGGTGTACGCTGAATGCTGAGACAATCCGGACATATATGTGTCTGAAGTCTTGGTGGGGCTCGGGCCGCTAAAATTCAGTGAGACTATGGACAAGTTGGTTGGCCTTGTGGAATATTTAATACCTTTCAAATTAATACCTTTCAAAATAATAAAAAAGGAAAAAAAAACCTGAGGACTCAGCCCAGAGTTTGCAGCCCAAGTGGGGCAGAGTTGGTGGTAGTGGCAGAGGGAGCATGCAATATTTGTGACCCTCAGCCAGCAGCAAGGGGCAGCCCCAAGCTACCAGTGCCTGGGTCGGTGGGCGGGTTGGTGGACAGGTCGGTGGGTTGGCAGAGGGAGTGCACAAAATTTATGGCCCTCTGCCAGCAGCAAGGGGCAGCCCCAAGCCGCAAGTGTCCAGGTCAGGGGGATAGGTGGGGGGAGCATGCAAAATTTGTGGCCCTCTGCCAGAGCCCCAAGCTGTCAGTGCCCGGGTCAGTGAGTGGGGTCAGTTGGCAGGTTGGTGGGTATGGGGTTGGCAGAGGGAGTATACAAAATTTGCGGCCCTCTGCCAGCAGCAAGGGGCAGCCCTAAGCCACAAGTATCTGGGATAGGTGGGGTAGGCGGAGAGAGTGTGCAAAGTTTGCGGCCCTCTACCAGCGGTGTAGGGGCAGCCCCAAGCCACCAAGGAGTCTGGGGTAGAGGGTGCTTCTGGTGGTCAGAGGGTGCTTCTGGCAGTCGGAGGGCATTTCTGGCAGTTGAAGTCACTGGTTTGGATCCCACAGATACCCCGGCCCTGTGCCGCAGTGCTGCACCAGTGGTACTATAGAGTAGGGCTGAGGGGCCAATAGGGCCCTATATAACGGCTAAGCTAGTGCTATATAAGAGGCATCCAGTCCAACCCCCCCACATAAGACTGCCCAACCCATATAAAATGGCTGCCTAACCCTCATGAAAGATTGCCTGACCCTCATGAAAGATTGCCTAACCCTTACAAAAACTGCTCCACCCGCCGGTCCCAGGCCTTGATGAGCCTATCATCTGTTGTAAGTGTGACAACTATTGTGTCCAAGCTCTCCTCGAAGACAACAGTACCGTGGTAGTCATGTGGTTGGAATAGGACAACCATGTTGGCCGCAAATGGGACCCCAAAACCATAGGTGAGGTCATACCAGACTCCACCACTATCTTCCCAGATTGGGTCCTTCCTTTCTGGGACGTAAAACATTACTGAGGTGACATTGTTGTCTGTGTGTATGGGCAGAGAAAGGTTGCACCTGACATATCCTGATGTGACGCAAGTATATGGTTGGGTGAACCCTTGGCCCAGGACCTTATACTGCCAGGCTGTGCTGGTGGATGCCTGCCCTTGGTCTAGCCCCAGGAGCCCTGGCTTGGAAACCTGCTGAAATGGACAGCAACCAGTTAGTCCTTTTTGTATGCGGGGGGGCAGAAACCCCCTGGGCTGCAGCATCCTGAAAAAGCAGAGCTCCTCACCTCATACGGTATACTAAATTGCACCAAGAATGTACATACAGCTATGCCGAGATCACCACCAAGCTGGCCTGCCGTACGCTCTACCAATCTGCTCAAAGAACCCCAGATCATAGCCGCCATCACCATACAGGCCATGTCATGCTCGTGCGTAGTTTGCTCTTCGATGGCACTTCTAAAGTTCTGATAGGGGTACAGAATCTTGTGCATCCCTGGAATTGTATCAAAAAAGAGTATGTCGGTGAAGAGTGTGATTTATCTGGGGAGGAGTTAAAAAAAAAGGGAGATGAGTACAGGGGATTTCGGAACTCCAGAACCCACCCTTCGCCAGTGTTACAGTATACTCAATTCCCATCCAAACCCCCCCTCTTTGCTTTTTTTGCCCCCTCTTTCTTGCCACCTGGTATTTGATACAATCCTCGCAAATCTTGTTGATGTGACGGTGAAGCTCATCACTGTAGAGGTTCCTTACCACCATCGCAACCACCTCTCCATGTTCATTAATAAAGATATGGTTCTCTTCATTGTTGGTTACTCCTGCTGGCCAATGGACCCCTTGGTCGAGTACGATTGGCTCTGATTCGAATGTAGACCCCCAAGCCTTGATGACAATGCTGGTACTGCTTATGCTGAACATCTTGCCCTCAAATTTCTCTATTTGATCAGATGCCGGACGTGGTTGAACTCAGGTAACTTTGAACTCTCCTTTCCAATGGAACTGAGCCCTGATCTGAGGGACCAAGATAAGTATGCAGACGGGTTGCGTGCAGACGAGTTGTGTGTGGGCAGGTTGCATGCAGGCGGATTGCATGTGGGCGGGTTGCATGCAGGCAGGTTGCATATAGGTGTGGGTGTTTTTTTAGGGGGAGACTACATAAAATGAAATTAAATAAAACATGGAGATGGGTATTTCAGAAAAAGAGCATGAGTGAGTGAGTGAGTGAGTGAGTGAGCTGCATGCTGACGAGTTGCATGAGTTGCATGCTGACGAGTTGCACAAGTTGCACAAGATTGCTCATGAAGGCTTGCTTCTGTTCCTTTTGAGACCTCCACCACATAATGCATTGACTCAACAGCTCAGCCACCAAAGGCATGCCCCACAACATCCACCAGCCTTTCTTCATTTTGACCAGATGTTGCGAATAAAGTCGGCAGATCTCGCCATAGAGCTGTAGACCCTAAGTAAAGCATGAGGTGAATTGGGTCATGCTGGGGAAGTTTAAATAAACACAAGTAAACAAGTGGTAGCTGAGTGAGCAACCTACATCTACTATTGGCTGCTCCAAAAAGGCTGCTGCATACATAGCTATGAGGTCTGTGAATTCCAAGGTCTGAAGGGCTACCATAAGTTGTTGCCAGAATTCTCCCTCATCCTCGCCATTGCCATTGCCATCGCCATCACCACCGCCACTGCCATTGCCCCTTTGGCTCTCAATGAGCAGCTTGTATGCTGTCCATATGAGAAAGAATCTAACATTGTCAGCAGAGAGTACATTTCCACCTCAAATACTCCCTCTTTTGATAATCATTGCAGGGTGAAAAATGAGTAGACTGGACCAATGTATGAATTAAGGGCTGCTGTTTTATTTGCTTGTGATGCAGCAGGAAAGAACAAAGAAAAAGAACAAAGAAAAAGAACAAAGAAAAGAACAAAAGAAGAGAGAGAGCAAAAGGAAAGGGTGATGTCACCAAAGTGCAGCAGGAAAAAAAAAACAAGAGCAAAATGAATAAAAGAAAAGGTGAAGTCACCAAAGATTTCAATCCAGATGGATCAATCCGGATGGACTAATCCGGATAGACCAATCTGGATGGACCAATCCAGATAGATCAATCCAGATCAATCCGGATGGATTAATCTAGATGGATCAATCCGGATCAGATCACGAGACCAATCCGAGTTGATTCGAATCCATCACATGACGAATCTGAATCGAATCTCATCCGGATCAACTCCATCTATTTGGAGCACTACTGCTAAGTATTCAAGCTTGTATGACTTGTAGTTCTGTTCTGCTCTATGAGTACCTTGGCTTATATAGAAGATAATATATTCATATCCATCTTTCTTCTGAGCTAATACTGCTTCAAGTTCTATAGCACTTGCATCTGTCTGCAGGATGAACTCTAGGTTCCAATCTGGTCTTCTGAGAATGGATGCTTAGGTCAACCTGATCTTGAGTTTATTGAAGGTTTCTTGATATTCTTTGGTCTATTCATCTTCTTCAGTAGCTTATAGATAGATACTATAATATTGGAGTATCCTTTGATGAATCTTCTATAGTAGGAGGCTAGTCTAAGGAAGACATAGACTTCTGTAGTTGTTTGGGGTCTTGGGTAGGCTGTGACAGCCTCAATCTTCATGGGGTCTATATGAATTCTAGTCTGGTTGATAATGTGTCCTAGGTAGATAATTTCTTGAGCTACAAACTTATACTTCTTGGGCTTGATGTAGAGGCCATACTCCTTGAGCTTCTTGAGAGCTAACTATATATAATTGACATGTTCCCATATAGTGTTGCTGAAGATGATCACATCATCAATATAGACAAAGAACTATTTTCCAATTTCATTGCTGAAGATAATCACATCATCAATATAGACAAAGAGCTATTTTCTAATTTCATTGCTGAAGACTCTATTTATCATTTACTGAAAACTTGCTGGGGTATTGCACATTTTAAATAGTATTTGTAGATAGATATAGGTAGCATCAGATATGATGAAGGCTGATTTCTCACTGGCATCTTGAGTGAGACCAGTCTGATAGAAGCCTGAGAACAGATCTAAGGTAGTGTAGTATTTGGCTTTACTTCTAAGAGTGGTAAGGATTTCTTGAATATTTGGCAAGGGCTGCCTATCTTTCTTAGTGATTACATTGAGCTTCCTATAATCAATATAGAGTCTTAGGGCAAAATCTCCAGGCTTGCTTTCTTTCTTTGAGGTAAGGATAATAAGTAAAGCCCAGGGACTGATAGCTTGCTTGATGATACTAGCTTCTTCTATTTTCTTGAGTTCTACTTACAGCTACTCTCTGTAGACAGGTGATATGGATCTGGTTTTCTGGTAGATGGGCTTGGTATCACCAGTATCAACTTCATGATAGTACTTAGATTCTTAATTGTGGATATCTCTGAAGTCTGTGGTAAGTAATCTTTCATTCTGGTACAAGATCTTGAGAAGTTGTTCTTCTAAAGAGAAAGATTTCTCCAATAGTATATATGTGCTTGTTCTGGTCCTTGTCTTTCTTATACTCAAGTTTGGTAATCTTAGTAGCAGTATAGGCTCTTCTTCCAGTAGATCTAAAGTCTTATTCTTCTTCTCTTTTAGTCTTGATGAGTTTGATGGCTTCAGTGATCTTAGACTTCTTGACTTTATAGATCAGCATCTGGCCAATCCTGTCATACTTCATGACTTTGAATGGGGTGGTGAGGTTGTGATTCCTGACTATAAGAAAGATCTCACCAGTGTAATCAGGGTCAATGACTCCTCCTTCAACTGAAATTTTGCTCTTAGCCAGACTACTCCTAGTCTTGATAATTCTGATATAGTTCTCTAGTAACTTGACTCCAATTCCAGTGCCAAGTAGAGTAGTAGTTTGTAGTTCAAGAATAGTATCTTGGATGCTGGCAAAGTCCATTCCTACAGCTCCTTCAGTCTTATATTCTGAGATCTTGGCTTTGGGGTAAAACTTCTTAACCTTGAGGGTGATATCTGGCTCTTGTTTCTCCTCATCATCACTATCAGCTTGAAGCTCTGGGGGCTGGTCATCTTCTTTGGCTTTCTTTTTGCTTCAACAGCTTCTTGCTTATACCTTTGTTGACCGATTTTTCTGACTTCACTAATATAGGACCAGTAGTTATTTAGATATTCAGAGCAGTATATCCTAGCACTATAGAGGCATTTTCTTTGGGAGATATAGCTGTCAATGATCTTATTGTACTACTGCTCATCTGTGAGCTTGGTTGTCTTGCTCTTATTCTTATATACTAAGTGTATGAAGACTTCTGTATTCTCTTCATCTCTTTTCTCTATGTCTGGTAGTACTTCTTTGTAGACATTGATAGAGACTCATACCTTTCTTTCTCTATAGTTGATCTGCATCTTCTGAACATTAAGGTCAATGATAGTTTTGATCTTGTAAAGCCATTAGTTACTAATAAAGATGTCATAGTTAGTGATATTTATAACAATTACATCTACTGAGATGATAGCTCCTCCAATCTTGATGGAGACTTTTTGGATCTTATCTAGGGGAATAGCTCATGTACCATCTGCTGTAACATAGACCATTTTGGTAGATTCTTCAATATCCCAGCCTAGGTGGTCAATTGTCTTCTTGCTCATAAGGCATCCTCCAGCACTAGTATCAATAATAGCATCAAAGATATAATCTTCAATCTAATACTGAGTATAGGCTGAGGTCTTGTACTGATCTTCAGATTCTTCATCTGAGTCTTCTTATTTATCTTCCTATACATTGTGAGCTTCTATGATCTTGTACTCTTAGTTCTTAATAGTAGTTGCAAGTTCTACTCTCAATTGCTGTCTGAAGGCAGAGACTTCTACTAGTTATCCAAAAGTAGTATTGACCTTCTATTTCTTGAGGTCCTTGTAGATATCATACTGATAGACCTTGGTCTTATGCAGCTTCTATTCTTTCTTGTTTTCACTTTCTCCTAAGACTGGAGTAGTGTCTCCAATAATTTGATAGACAGCTTTATCTAACTCTATATCTTGATCAATCTCCTCAGGTTGGGTCTTACTTTGAATAGTAATGGTTGGGGTCTTTTTTGGTCTTTCAACTGGCTTGCTATTACCCTTCTTATCATAGGGCTTGGACCAGATTCTGGTACCTTTAATAACAGAGTAGAATTCAGACTCCTCATAGTATTTTTCATCATAAGTATTACCAATCTCCTCAATGACTACAGTATTGATTTGTTCTTTAGTTCTAAGTATTACTTAGTTGAGCTCTGTATCTTGTTTCAGTCATATAATTCTTTATATAGTGGTCTTCTTCTTCATATTTGAAGCATGTGATAGTGTGTTCCTCTGTAGTAGCTACAAACTTCTGTACTTGTCTCTATTGGCACTTTATACTTCTCTAATAATATCACTAAGATGTGCAGTCATCTTGGCAAACTGCTGGACAAGTTCCTCCACTGGGTCAGTTTTGGTCATCTTGGGGATAGATGGGGATGGTTGTCTGTTGATGACTGTGGTGAGTATTATACTGATTAGCTTTGATGGCTCCATCTTGATGCTAGTTATTCTTTCTATTAAGTATTTGGCAGGGTATCTAGTGGTTCAATATCTCTGTGCAAAGACCACTTTCTGGTCAAGAGTCAGAGCAGCTGAAGTAGATCAGATTGCTAGAGCAATTTTATAGTAGACTCCTTTTAGGAAGATTGAATCAGCTATCTGTTCCTTAAGAGCATTATCATAGCCAGTCAAGACAATCTGATAGTATATTTGGGTATAGAATGAGTTGGAATCTTCACTGAGTCTCTGGTAGATAGTATTGAGTTGATCTTTGAGAGCTTGCTTAATCTCTTCAGTATAGTATATAGTTCTGAGGAAGTTCTTCATATTGGTGAATTTGGCTGCACTAGTATAAGTAATAGTGGCTGCATTGAACTTAGCTCTAGTAGGTCCTCTGAGACTGACAGATAGAAGGGCCAATTGTGCTTCAATATTGAGAACTTATATAGCAGAAAATTATTCAAAGTCTTTAATAAAGGTCAGAATTGACTCTTCAGTAATAAATCCATAGAATGTGAGAGAATATATTTCTATCTTATCTTGAATTCTTGCAGGGAATAACTCTTGTAGTCAGAGTAGTTATTGTGGTAGTTGTTCATTTTTCAGCTTGAAAGAAAAGGATTCTAATAGTATCATCAGTCAATGGGTACTAAGTTGTCATATAGTGAGTGCTAAGTTCTCCAAGTACATCAGATTCTCTTCAAAGTATATCTCTTAGACCAACTATAAGTTTCTTATAAGTAAGTTCTATTGGAGTATCTTCCTAAGTTCTTATAGTCCTCAAACTTCTTATCTTTAAACTGTTCTGTTATCTCTTGGATTTGCTTGCTTGGAATTGAGTAGAGGACTGGAACTTCTATACTTCTGAGTAGTTGGATACTTGAATGTTTAAGTGTTTTAATACTTGACTACTAACTTTATTTCAAAAGAAATGAGAGAGGTATTTATACAAAATATAATTCAATGGTTGTTAAGTTATAAAACTAAATATAAATTCCAATAACCAAATAAATGAAGTATTTAAATACAGAAAACTTCAGGTTGTAAGTATAAATTTGAGTATCTGTACAATTGATTGTACAAGATCAGAATACTGGAATAATTTCTGATAGTTATGCAAGATCAGAATGCTAGAAGAATTTCAACAGTTATACAAAGAACTCAGAGCAAAATGTTCAGAATCTTAGAGACTTCATCTTTATCACTATCATCAAGATTAGAGATCAGAATGTCCTCAAAGGAAATGAGGTCAGCAAATATTTCATGTTTTATATATATTACACATTTCACACATGTCATATATATTAATTAGTGGAATAGTGTCATCATATTCAGTAGTGGCAGAGAGGAGAGCAAGGAGATCAGGAGCTCTCTAATCTATAAGATTCTCTTCTACAAAGTAGAGAACAAAGGTGAGATCTTGAGAGAGTCTAATCTAGATACCAGGGCCTTAAAATATCAAGATTAATCCCTATAGGAATTGATCAGAATTGTCCTAGAGGATGGGATTTCAGTACTCTTCTACTTTATTACTTTTGAGAGTAATAGTGGATTGGACTTCTATGGCCACTATGGCCTCCAGTACATCTGTGTAGTGGGCTGACAATTTCTTGAAGTCTGAGACTCTAGTATACTCCAAGTTGGGAATTGACTAAGGTGTATGTCTGAAGACCTGATAGATCTTTTTGGCTACCCTCAATTTGTATACATTCATAGGGATGGTATCTTATATATATCTCTTGAAAACTGGCCTAAGAGAATTTCTAGTAGAGGCAGTTTCCTATTTCATATTCCTGCCACATTCAGAGGTATTTGGTAGTGATAGTGATCCTTGTTTCTATTTCATAGCAGTAGAGAATAAAGTGGTAAGGGTTACTAGTACCCAGGTTGAGGCTAGGAGTCCTTCTGATGTGGGTCCTTATAGCTCTCCTGATGTCTTGAAACATCCTTTCTTGAACTGAGAAGTCTTAGTGATTCTTGGACCTTAAGGTTTGGTGGACAGCAGGCATTTTGTTTATAGTGAGTCTTGTTTGAGTTGCTGCTGCTGCAGTTTCTTAGTTCTTCTTTTATATTCCTTGAGATATCTATCTTATGATCATAATAACTCATGATTAGTCATCATTACTCATCTTGTAGCTTGGGTGAGTCATGTCATATAATCTTCTTGTACTTCAATCTGATAGCTTATAAGGAAAGGCTGTCTCCTATGATGATGTCACTATTCTGAGATCATCATTACAATATATAGCTATACTAAGAGTACTACTAAGCTGGCCTACTGTTTGCTTCAGCAATCTACTCAAAAAACCCTAGATCATAGCTACCATCACTGCATAGGCCATATCATATTTGCATGTAGCTTATTATTTTTAAGTTCCAATAAGGATATAGAATCTTGTATATTTCTGGAAATTTAACAAGAATAGGTTAGTAAAGAAAATCTCAAAAAAAGGAGATGAATGTAGAGGATTTCAGAAAAACTCCAGAGAACCCACTCTTTATCAATGTTGCAATATATCTAATTTCTGTCCAAACTTCCCCTCCTTGCTTTTTATACTTCCTCATTCCTGCTATCCAATATTTGATACAATTCTTACAAACCTCATTAATATAGTAATAAAGCTTATCACTATAGAGATTCTTTACTACTATTATAACTATCTCTCTATAGTCATTAACAATAATATAGTTCTCTTTGTTGTTGAATACTACAATAGGCCAATAGGCTCCTTGATTGAGAATGATTGACTCTAATTTGAATATAGACCCCAAGTCTTAATAGTAATACTGATATTGCTCATACTAAATAACTTGCCCTTGAACTTCTCTAATTGATCAGATGCTAGATATAGTTAAACTTAGGTAACTTTGAATTGTCCTTTATAGTGAAACTGAGTTTTAATCTAAGTAGTGAGCTGAGTTAAGTATGTAGATAGATTATATATAAGTATTATATGAGAATTTTTAAAGAAGAATATAAAAAAATAAAATTAAATAAAACAAAGAGTGAGTATTTAAAAAAAGAGTATGAAAATGAGTTGTATAAGATTACTTATAAAGGCTTACTTCTGATTCTTTTGAGACCTCTGCCATATGATACATTGACTCAATAGTTTAGCTATTAAAGATATGTCTCACAATATTCTCCAGCCTTTCTTTATTTTAATCAGATATTGTAAATAAAGTTAACAGATCTTACTATAGAGTTGTGGACCCTAAGAAAAAGAGACAGTATGAAATAAATTTGGTCATACTATGGGATTTAAATGTAATAGTGAAAAAAACCCTATATTTACTATTAGTTACTCTAAAAAGGCTACTATATATATAGCTGTAAGGTCTGTAAATTCTGAGATCTAAAGGATTACTATAAGTTATTGCCAGAATCCTCTCTCAGTCTCATCATTGCTATTGCCATTATCATTGCTATCACTATTACCATCACTACCACTACTACTACTTTGACTCTCAATAAGCAGCTTATATACTACTCATATGAGAAAGAATTTAATATTATTAGTAGAGAGTACTTTCCTATCTTAAATATTTCCTCTTTTGACAATTATTAAATAGATAAAAAAATGAGTAAACTAATGTATGATTAAGAGCTGTTATTTATTTGCTCATAATATAGCAGA
>RBNI01003746.1:0-15287 GCA_003990745.1 Jimgerdemannia flammicorona
TTTATAGTCACTCGGACTCTGCCTTTATTATCCATCTATGATTAAGTTTACAACATCACCACCCACTACCCAATCCCCACAGGGGGGCTCCTCCCTCCCTCTTCATGAATAAAGATCACCCTATCCCGAACTATGCCAACTCTCCCCCCACTCTGACCATAAATTTTCTCCACTAAGCGGCGCCTCCGACCACCCTGCAGCCCCCAACCCAGCCACCAGCTCGTTAAGGTGTCTTCCATGAGCTAATGCCACCGCACCAACTGGTCCCCCAATCCCTGTCTGCTGCCATCCTCAAAAACGAATAGCCAGTGACTGGCCAGTCCCACCCAAATAGCCAATGCCCAGCCCAAAGTAATCCACTCCTTCCCGATCCCCCCTACCAATCTGTCCCTCAGGTCCTCCCACCTCCCTCGTACTTCATCTCTCCTACGCCATACCCCCAAGCATTTCCCAATCACACACCAAAAATCCCCCAACACCTCACACTCCCCTAGCCAATGTTCAGATGTCTGTACACACCCCCCCTCCTGCCCTACATTATGGCACTCCTCACAGTCAAAGCACCCCCCTATGACAAGATGCCCTGAGCGAAAGTTGAGCATCACATTCCTCCTCAGCAAGCACCACCAGACCACCCAGAACTTTGGTGGCATCCACTTTCTCACAGCAGCACTCCAAGTCCAAACACTATGCCAGTCCCACTCTTCGCCAATTCCAACCCCTTGCCAACCGCTAGGCCACAGATCCTGGCCTGGTCCCCTTTGGCATTCCATTCCATCACCAATGTCGAACTCAATTAAAGGGGAGCCACCCAGCAATATATGATCCCATCTCCACATCGCCTAGTCTCAATCCTCCTCTCCCTCATTCCCCTGCCAACGAATTCCAATGCGGTGCACCCCTTCTGCTATCCCCCACCAAAATCCTCTATATCGCAGTTGCCTGGTATCCTGAAGTCCAACTAATGTGAGGAGATCCCCAGTTACGCCCCTCGGTGATGTCCGCCTCTCCCATATCTTCTGTAGCAGAGATACCCAGCCACCTCCTCTCAATTCCACTGCCCTCTTTAGCCACCATGCCCGCAAGCAATGTAGCCGTTTCGGGAAGTCCACCAGCCCAAGTCCACCTCTTGCCACCGGTAGGGACAAGGTCTCCCAACCAATCTGACTCTGCCTTCCAGCCCAAATCCATCCCTTTGCTGACTTCACCAATCTCTTCACCACCCAAGCCGGGAAGTCCAGATGATAGGCTAGGTACCACAACTTCGGTAGCCAGTAAACATTCAAAATTGAGACCCACCCTGCCAGAGAAAAATGTCTTCCCCCCCAACTCCGCAGGGCCTCCTCCCAAATTCCAATCCGCTGCTCCCACCAGAGCCTGGGCAGAACTGACCCATAGACTGACAGATAGATGCCCAAGTACTGCACTGCTTCCCCAGTGGGGACGATTGTTCCTATCACCTCCCCTCCCACCAGACCATTGCCAAGCACCATTGTTTCACATTTATGCCAGTTCAACTTCGCACCTGAGTTCTTCTCATACCACTCCACAGTCCTCTTGAGCTCTTCAACATCAGCAATCGAACCCAAACCAACCACCATATCGTCTGCAAAGGCCCCAACTTTCCACCCAATGCCAAAGACAGAGAGCCCTTCTATCCTCTGCCGAATTCTATCCATAAGGGGTTCCAGCGAAAGAGCATATAAAATGGGAGACAGTGGGTCCCCCTAGGGCACCCCCCTGCCCAAGGAGAATGCCACCCCTCGATGACCATTGCACATGAGCACAGCCCTACTCCCTTCCAGTAGGCTGACCATCACTGACCGGAATTGGGCTGGAGCCCCCATCCTATCCAAAACTTTCACCAGCCAGACTCTCTGCACCCGGTCGTAAGCCTTCTCCTGGTCCAAGAAGACTAGTCACCCATCCAGTCCACAGGCCCTTGCCCCTTCGATAATGCCATATACCCAGGCAGTGCCATCCCTGATGAGCCAACCACCTACAAATCCCCTCTGCTCAATACCTACAACTTGCTGGGCCACCTTCTGTAATCTTGCCACCACCACCTTAGTCACCAACTTCCTGTCCATATCTAACAACATTATCAGCTGCCAGTTCTTCCAATCCTCCCTCCCTCCTTTGTTTTTATAAAGCAGCGTCACCAGCCCAAGGTCCTGCTCCCCCACCCACCTCCCAGTCTGTAGGATGGAGTCGCACAATGCTGTCATCTCTCCCATCATCCCTGGGACTTCAACCATTCGCTTCCAAAAGTCCCAGGGCAGACCATCCTCTCCAGGTGCCGTACCTGGCGTTGTCGTGGCAAGCACCTGGTGGATCTCATCTTCCTGTACCGGCATCACCAGGTCATCTAGCCCCTCGATATGTGGTAGGTGCCAATCCTCCAATACTCGTTCAATGGTCTCGGCATCTGCCCCACCCTCCTCCTCACTCCACAATCCACTCCATCTCTCCTTCAGTGATCCAAGAATGTCCTGCACACCGTGTACCAATGTTCCATCTGAGTCTAACACCTCTTCCCACTGTTGCTGTACCCACCTTGCCCTAAGCGCCCTTGTAAGAAACTTGGAAGGCCTCTCCCCTTCCTCCAAATCCTGCCAGCGGAGCCGTGCCACCAAGCTCTGTACCCTCACTTCTTCCTCTTCCCGCAGCACCTGTTGTAGTTCTCCCACCTCTATTTTTGCCCTCATTAACCTCCAGTCTTCCTCTCCCTCTAGCATTTTCAACCTCGCCCACTCCTCCAGGAGCCTAGCCAATCTAGTAGAAGCCCAATGCACTCTACGCCTCCTCTGCTTCCCTGCCTCCTTGCCAGCTTCACTCCAATAGATCTTAGCCATCTCCTTCATCCTTATCCACCTGACCCCAACTGAGGCACCTTCCTGCCGCCAGTTCTCCACCTTTAGCTGAATGTCCTTAACCCACTCATCCCACCGGGTCTTGTCATTTAACAAAGAGGAATTGAGGCGCCAATGTCCAGGCCCATCCCTACTTCCCCCAAAGCATCCCTGTCTCAAAAGCCCCCAGTTATCTGACCATGGGCACCATTCTACCTCCAGTGACTTCCAAACATCTAGGCCCCAGCAGCTGGCTGTTAGAATCCAATCAATTCTCGTCCCCAGACCCCCTGCCCAGTGTGTATAAACCCTCCTATTCTCCCAACACTCCCTCCCAGTGTCTACTAGTGCACTTAGCCTCTCGACCTCCTCCCATGCCACCAGTCCTCCACTCCGGCTCTCAGCACCACGTCCTCCATCCGTTCTATCCAAAAGTGCATCTCGAACCATATTGAAATCACCCCCAAGCATATTTACTCCAGCCTCCACAAAGCTCCTGCTCTCCAGTAGACCTTTCATCCAATCGACCTGCTCACCCCGCACTGCAGGGCAGTAGCAGGAGCCAACGGTAACTGGCTCCTAACCTGCACGAATCCACTCTCCCCAGACTAGCCTCTCTCCCCAACTCCTCACATCCTGAATCTCCTCTCTACCTTTCCAGACCAAAATTCCCACCTTGCCCTTCCAAACCGCTGCACCTCCCCATTCCTTTGTCCACTCCATCATATCAGACTCAACCTCACACCGAACATACTGCAACAGGAAGAGATTGGCCTCCAATCCCTTCATCCAAGTAAAAATGTTCCTACGTCGAGTAGTCCCCCATAACCTATTCACATTTAAAGAAAAAATGTTGGTTGTACTATTCATAATAAAATATGGTATGTTTGCAATCGATCTCTACTGCTCCATGCTCATCTCCTCCTGCACTGTGTCCAGATTGTGTTCCGCAGTCAACTCCTCCTCTTCCACCCTCTGAGCCTCCAATCCAGCCAGCAGTTCATTCATCTCTTCATCAGCCTTTTCCTCAAACTCCTCTTGGTATTCTATGCATGCCTCCTGCCAGAGCTGCAGTCCATGGTACTTGTTTCAGCAGTATTCAGCCCTCTCTCCAGCGATGACCGCCATCTCTGCCTCCCACTCCTTATCTACCTCATAGCCCTCCTCCTCTAGATATACCGCCAGAATCTCTGCCTTCAATGCCAACACCACCCCATCTCCTTGCAAAATCTTTGCCCAATGCTCATCACTCATCACCCTCAGATCCACCTCACCAAGTTCCTCAGCCGCCGGGTTATTCATTATTTTGCACATCCAAAGGAGGTTCCCCACCTCCTTTCCTCCCAGGGTCACCGGCCTCCCACTATCCAGCATTGTGGTGTCAGCTCCAGCACTCGCAGCCTCATCCCACTCCTCTGGGACGTCCACCAGTTCCTCCTCCCCAATTGCCACCACTTTTCCCCCATTCGCTACCTCCGGAACTCCAAATTGCACTCTCTGGGCCCCCTTCATCAGCACATCCTCCTCCACCCTGTTTCGTGAAGCTGGGCCCCATCTGATGAGGGGTGTAGGTGTCGGAGAATTCTCCCATATCTCATCCCAAACCTCCAGTGTACCATCGGCATACAGATCCTTGCCAGCTGTCCCCCTATCCTCAACAGTCCTCTTCCCAGCACTTTCGCCTCCCTCGCCTGCCCAGACGCTTGCGTTGGCCCCCTCTGTGGCCACCACCCTGCTCGTCTCCTTCAGAGGTCCCCCCTTCATCTTCTCCAACAGTTCCCTCTGCCTCTTACATCCCTGATCTCATTCCCACTGCACCTTGCTCACTCAAAACCGCTTCCCCTCTACCACCTCCAAGTGTGTCACCTCCTCAAAGGCCCTCCAAGCCTTTGCCCTCTGTTCTACTGCACCACTCAGCTCTTTCAGCGCTTCCAATAGATCCTCTTCCTCCTCCTCGCTCCCCTTCATCCTCGTCACCTTGCATACGATCGCCCCCCAGACCATACCAGAAGGCCAGTCCCTTGCCTTCCCGGTCACCTCCTTTCCTGCCAACCGAATCCTCACATCCACGTCACCTGTTCTGAGCGAAGTTCCCTCCCAGACTCTAAATCCAATATCCACTACCTCGCCGTACTCCTCCATGACCTCCTCAACTCTCTTCCTCATCTCTATCACCATCACCGTGGGCACCCCTTTCACCAACAGTTGGACCACTCTGGGGTCCCATTTCAGACAATGAGCCATTGGTACCTGCACCTCCCCAACTACCAATCCAACCTTCAATGCTTTCTCCAACAGCTCAACCTCCTCAAACCCTACCTCTACTCCCTCCAGTCCCTTCAAAAACTTTACGGACGCCGCTCCAGCCACCTGCTTAGCAATCAGCCCCAAGACCATTTTCGCAGTCACCACCAGGTCTCAGAAACACAGTGTCACCGCAAACGCCGAAATGGACTTCTTGAGTAACGGTGCCACCGCCAGCCCCATCACACCATCTATCAAATCCCCTTGTCTCCCAAGCCCCGGTCGCTCAGCCACACCTTCCACAGTCACATCTGGATTTTTTTCCAGATCAGCAGTCCCGACTCCATCAGCCGTCACACCCCCCCCTGCCACTACACCTCCAGCCCCTCCGCCCCCTCCGCCAAGGGCCACTCCCCCACGTACAGTCACCTTCTCCATTTCCTTGCCCTTCTTCAACCAACCCTCCAGCCCTGACACCTGTCTCCTTCCCTTCACCGTCTCCACAAAGCTCGCCCTTCCAGATCCCTGTCCTCCACCACCACCTCCACCCCTTCCTCGCCCACCAGCCAGCAGCCCCCTCATATCTCCCCCCAGGCCCGGGCCTCTCCCCACTTGCTGCCAGTCGAATGCGCTCAGGCTGCCCTGCCCAGTATGCACCTCAGATTGCCTGTTGGTTGCCATGTTGTTAGTCTCTTTTTCTCCAAAATGATGAAGTAGTTACTTTCCAGATGTTGTGTAACCTGAGAGGTACTGGAGAGAGATGTTCACAGATCCCTTCTATCAGATGTTAATATTACCCACCCTGGGGACTCCAACCAACCCACCACCTAGTCAGCAAATCTCCCATCAATCCCTCACATCTTAATAACTTCTTTTATATATCCATCTACCACCCCTCCTCACAAATAAAGAGCCAATGTCCAGCCAGCCCTACCCATATATAGTGCATTGCAACCCAAGCTGACCCATATACATATTTAACCTAACCTGGAATTATATGTCACCCATCTTTAACCTGACCTGAAATAATATGTCACCTGTCTTTAACCTGACTCAGAATAATATGTTACCCATCTTTAACCCAACCCAGAATTATATGTCACCCATCTTTAACCTGACCTGGAAATGTATGTCACCCATCTTTAACCTGACCTAGAATTATATGTAACCCATCTTTAACCCAACCCAAGAAATATACATGACCTGACCTGAGAAATATACATGACCTGACCCGAGAAATATATGTGACCTGACCCTGACCTGTATTTAACCCAACACAGACCCATCTTTAATCTGCCTTTGAGCTACAAGGCACCAAAAAAAATATATTTCACATCTAATATATTTAGAATAAACAAACAAAAACATAATTAGAAATCAGAAATCAAAATGAAATCGGAAATAAATAAAAAGTAAATCAGGAAAATAAAGAACTTACTGGTGTGAACAGATCTTATTCTTCATTGCTATAAACCAACTGATCCTCCTCCTCTTCATTGCTATAAACCAACTGATCCTCCTCCTTCTCATATTCTGAACAATCTTCCTTCATATATTCTGAACTGCTTTCCTCTATATCCTCCTCCTCCATATCCTCCTCTACGCCAACCTCCTCCATGCCAACCTTCATTTAATCCTCTGTGCTGATCTCTTTATGTTCCTCCATGCTGACCTCTCTATGTTCCTCCATGCCAACCTCCCCATGTTTCTCTGTGCTGATCACTCCATATTTCTCCATGCCAACCTCCCCTGTGCTGACCTCCCCATGTTCCTCCATACTGACCTCCCCCATGCCGACCTCTCTATATTCCTCCATGTTGACCTCCCCTATGCTGATCTCCCCTGCACCGACCTCCCCCACACCAATCTTCCCCACACTGACCTCTCCACTGACCTCTCCACTGGTGCCAACTCCTCTACTAGCACCAACCTCTCTCACCTCTCCATCTCCTCCACCATCACCCCACTCAATAAAATGCACAAGCCTGCTATCCATCAGTTACATATAAAGTATTTTGTCATTCTTCACTGGTACTTATTCAAATATGGCCAACAGTTTTTCATGTTAATCCATAATGACAATTCCATCTGGACAACCTCACTTGTTCCACACTTTGGCATTCACCTTGAAGCCAGTATGGTATGACAAATATTCTACAATTTTCGCATGGTTTTCTATCACTCTTATGACTTCTTGCCTTAGTTGGTCATCATATAGTTTCTTAGTGCATTTGTTGGCTTCAGCGAAAGCATGCCTAATGTCTAATTTATAAGACCTTTTCTCTGTGAGGTTTGGGGCATCTAGGAAATTGATTTGGCAATACTTCCAGGTAGTGTTAGGGCAAATATAATGGCAAAAATGGCAATTGTAGCAAGATTTGCACTCGGCCCAGGCTTAGAAGCTGGAGGATATGTATATTTCGAATGTTATTAGAAAAAAAATTCGAACATTGGTTTAAAAAGAAAAAAAAAAAAAATTCGAACATTGGTTTAAAAAGAAAAAAAAAAAAAAACTAACTTTTTTAAGCTACATTATTAGGATCTGGTTGGGGACCTTGTGCTTGTGAATTGGTGGCGAGCTGGTGGTCAAGCTGGAGATTGGGGAGCTGAGGGTCAGTGAGCTAGGAGTCAGCAAGCTTGGCAACCTGGGTGTCGGCAAGCTTGGCAGACTGGGTGTCAGCAAGCTCGGTAGGCTGAGTGTTGGCAAGCTCAGCAGGCTGGGTGTCAGCAAGCTTGGCAGGCTGGATGTCAGCAAGCTGGGTATCTTTAGGGTGCTGAGCTTTGGGACGACAAGCTGAAGCATATCAAGCTTAAGGGGGGCCAAGTAAATACTTATTAGCCAGGCAGTCATATCCACATTTTCTCAATATAGCAGTGATTCAAGTGAGGTAAAGCAAAGGATGAGGTGAAGCAAAGGATGAAGCAAAAAGAATGAGAGGTGAAAGTAAGCTTTCAATATCTTAAATGTTCAAAAGCTATAACATCTTTCAGAAGCTCTTTCAGAATCTCTCTGAAATCTCTTTCAGAAGCTCTTTCCAAATCTCTTCGAAATCTCTTTCAGAATCACTTCAAAATCTCTTTCAAAACTCATTTCTAAATTGTATGTTGTTTGCAATCTGAGGAATGAGGGTGTGGGAGGTAGAGGAATATGTGAGGGTTGTGTAAGAGGAGTGGAATGCAAGAGGAGTGGAATGTAAGAGGAGTGGAATGTAGTGAGGAAAGCTCCAGATTGCAAGCATAAGCATAAGTATAAGCACAAGTACAAGCTTTGCTCTGCTCAGCTAATAGCTGATATCATATGATATCAGCTTATTATCAGCTTGTCAGACTGAGCAGAGCAAAGCTTGCACTTGTGCTTATGCTTATGCTTATGCTTGCAATCCAGAGCTTTTCTCACTGCATTCCACTCCTCTCTACATGATTCAGCGGGTTCTGCATAAGCCCCAATTGAGCAGGGTTTGCAATGACGTTTGAGCAAGGTTTGTAGTGCATTTGAGCAAGATTTGCAGCAAGATTTGCAAGCGAGATTTGCATAAGTCAGGCTTTGCAAGCCTTGTGCTTACAAGTTCAGCTGATAGCTGATATCACATGATATCAGCTTATATACATATCATATCAGCTTATAACTAAGCTTGTCCAGGCTTACAAGCATAAGACTTGTAAAGTCTGGCTTATGCAAATCTCGCTTTAATCTAATATGCAAATCTCGCTTGCAAATCTCACTTTAATCTTACTTGCAAATCTTGCTTGAACCTCGCTGCAAATCTCACTCAAATACACTACAAATCTCGCTCAAACATCATTGCAAACCTTGCTTAATGTAGAATACACTAAATCTCCAAAGTATGTTTGCTGTTTGCAGTTGCATGATGGGTACCAGTTCACCACTCATGCATATTTATTCATCCATTCTCTGTCTACAATCGATCATTGGCTATCATATACCACCTCGCTGCTCTCTCTCTCACTGCCCCCCAGCTTGCTGACTCCTGTTCCAGGCCCCACAGTTCCTGGCATTTCCTGCTACTTGCCACCTCCCCCCAACTCTCTGCCCCCTAGTTCACTGCCCCTCCCAGCTCATTTCCCAGTTTGCCACCTCTAGCTTGCTACTTCCTAGCCACTTTCCAGCTCTCAGCCTCCCACTCAAGCTCCTAGTCCCTGCCATCATCAAATATTCGAAATGTCTAAAGATCAAGAAGTACATTTAGGAGAAATCTTGGAACCATCAGATGATATATATGAGGATATATCAGAGGATATATCAGATATCTCCACCAGTTTATTATCACTAACAAGCATGAGAATAAAAGTAAAAACAAAACCTGGTGATAGCTAGATGTAGAATCATGCCACAAAGGTAGTTTTATACATTGTACTAATGGTTGAATTTATTGGAGTGATTGTTCTCATCAGTCACAAGGGTGGGTAGTTAGTTATAAGTGGTTGAGGTTCTAATATAGTCTTATATCTCTCTATTCAAATAGAATTTACAAGTAAGCTCATCAGTTGCAACCATTGCATGACTTGGAGCTATATATCAAAGGATGGCAATATCAACAATCTTAAATGATATCTCTGGAAGCATCACAATACCATGCTCTTACCTCTCCAGTATGCTGAGAATCCTCGCTGGTCTAAGAAAGATGATATTGTGAGTATGGATAGAACGGAATTTGAGAAGTACTTAAGAGGTTATTAGAAAAATAATTGATCAAATTTTATTATTACAAATAGGAACACACTAGCAAGACTTTAAGTGATGAAAATTTCCATTGGTTAATTGCCAACTTCATTGTCACTGGATATCAGCCATTCTCCACTATCGAAAATGCTGGCTTCAAGTATCTCCTTCACATATTATGCCCTGATCTGGCCCTTCCATCAGCTGATATGATTTTGCAAGTTATTTGAAAGGAATTTGAACTATTGTGGACTCAAGTAAAAGCAAGGCTAGCAGGGCTCAAGTCAAAGGTATCACTTACACTTGATTGTTAGATATCAGACATTAATATCAAGGCCTTCTTTGAAATAATAGCCCATTAGATTGACAGTGATTGGAAGATGCATGACATTATCTTAGACTTTGTGAATATCAGCAAAATAACACACATGGGTGCCAATCTTATAAAAAGTCTGGAGCTGGTAATAGATGATTTACTACCTAGTGACAATCAAATTATTATTGTTGTGTGTGACAATGCCAGTAACAATGATACTCTGTTTGAGAATCTCTATCATCTGCTTGCTCATGTATACTGTTTTGAGCATATGTTGAATCTCATCATTCATGATGCTCTTGGTTCTCTTAGCGAGCCCATTGGAAAGCTATGAGAGTTGATAAAGAAGATCAAAAATTCGTCAAGTCCTTTAGGACCACTGATACTTGAAAAAATTGGAATGATATAGAGAAGATTAGCATGGCCCCTGCACAAGGATGATACCATCTTCCTGAGTAGATAGCCCTATACTGGCAAGAAGATCAAAAATTCAGCACAATGACAAGCACAACTGGCAAAAGTCTGTGAATCCTCTGGAATTCCCATTTTGAAGCCTCTCTTAGATGTTATAATGAGATGGAGTTCTATACATAAAATGTTAGTACATGCTCTGGAGATTTGTATGGTACGATTTTGAATTTATTTATATAGATTTTGGAATACAATTCATAAGTATTTTGATACTAAATAAATTGATATTACATCCAAATAGGGCTTAGATATATTGTGTGCCATGGATAAGCAAATGAGTGATATATCTGAAGATGCATGGCAACAATTGAATTGATTTCCTGATTTCTTGAGCCTTTTGCCAAAGTGACAACCATGATATCAGCTTTGAAGTATCCTATAATAGCAGCTGTTATCCCACTATTTAATCAGCTATATGATCACCTTGAAGATATCATTGATACATATCAAACTGGTGAACATTTTAATCAGATATATATATGATTTTAAAAGTAATTTTATTTGTGAATTTAGGAACTAATTTAGTAAGTAATTGGGAAGTAATATGTGTATATTTTTATTTTTTATAGATAATGCTTACCACTGCTGAGAATACATATATGAAACTTCTAAAGTATTACTGCAAGACAACACTATTATACAGTATAGCTTCAGCCTTAGATCTACGTATCAACATGTGTTATTTCTGTTGTGAGCAATGGAAAAAATCCTTAATTGATGAATAAAAGAATCAGATGGAACATATCTGGGAAAAGGAGTATAAGCCTGTTAATGCTATCATTATATCCTCAATATCTCATAATGCCGATGATTTTATTAACTCAATATATGAGAAGAAACAGTATATCAATATGGATGATAAGATTGAATGGTGGATATTGTTTTTATGTTTTTTGATTGGCTTGGTTAATTTTCACTCATATTTCTCTGTTTCAGTTACTTGTCAGAGAATCCAGCTGATCCTCATATAGATATACTGGATTTGTGGCAGTGAAATCAGTCAGTATATCCTAATCTTTCACGAATGGCTTGTGATTATCTTGCTATTATGGTGACATCTGTTCCATCTGAATATATTTTTTCTATTGCTGGTGAGCTAGTGACTGAATGTCAAAACAGCTTGTGTGTAAATACAATTCATGCATACATGTGTTTGGATTCTTAGTAGTCTTCAGATATTTTTCACTTTCAATTGCTCTGAATCATTTTTTCAGGGCAGAGTTCAGAGGGTCAGATTCAGGGTCGGGTTCAGGGGTCAGGTTCAGGGTCAGGTTCAGGGGTCAGGTTCAGGGTTGGGTTCAGGGGTCAGGTTCAGGGTCGGGTTCAGGGGTCGGGTTCAGGTTTGGGTTAAGGGTAAATAATGGGTCAGGTGACATACATTTCCAGGTCAGGTTAAAGATGGGTTATGTTTAATTCCAGGTTGGGTTAAAGATGAGTAATGTATCTTTCTGGGTTGGGTTAAAGATGGGTGACATACAATTCTGGGTCAGGTTAAAGACAAGTGACATATAATTCCAGGTCAAGTTAAAGATGAGTGATATATAATTCTAGATTGGATTAAAGATGGGTGACATCTAATTCCAGGTTGGCTGTTTTACAGGTCGGGTTTCAGGTTAATCATGTTGGGTTTGCAGAGCACTATCCATACAGCTAGGACCCACCCTATAGTGAGCCATTTATTGCCTACACTACCCACTAACTGAGATTTTAAATCCTCTCAGCAACCTCTCTCTCCATCTGGCCTTCTCTCCACACTCATCTAGTCTCCTACCAATATCCAAAAGTCCTCCAGAACCTCACACTCTCTCAGCCAATGTTCTGGCATCTGTACAAATCCCCCAACTTGCCCTACATTATGACACTCCTCACAATCTAATCATCCACTATCTACCAGATGACTAGCATAGAAATTCAACATGATATTCCTCTGTAGCATCAATCACTATATCATCCAGTACTTGAGAGGAAGCTATCTCTATATCTTAGCACTCTATGACCAGACTCCTGCCCAGTCTCACTCCTCACCAATCTACACTACCTACCAACTACTCAGCCATAGATTCTCTCCACTGATACTCCACTTTTTCACCAATATCAAATTTAGTAAGTAGAATACCCCCCAGAAGCAGTCTGCCCTATTGGCACATAGCTGGACACTACAGTATCTCCCTCTCATTACTTCACCAGTACAGGCCTATTTGGTGTGCTCTATTCCCCACCCCCCACTAGAAGCTCTTATATCATAGCTGTCAGCTTCCATCCAGACCCATCAGAGATAGCAAATTCCCCAATGATCCTCATGGGGAGAATCTCATCTCTCACACCTTCTGCATCAGTAGCACCCAACCCCCACTCTGTAGTTCAACAGTCCTTTTCAATCACCAAGCTCGCAGGCAATACAGCTTCTTAGGAAAATCCACTAGGCCTAGCCCTCCCCTAATCACTAGTATTGCAAGAGTATCTCAACTTATCTGGGACCACCTCTCTGCCAAAATTCAATCTCTAGCTAGTCTCATCAGTCTCTTCACCATCCAAGCTAGAAAGTCTAAGTGATAAGTAATATACTATAGCTTGGAGAACCAGTAGACATTCAGAATTGACACTCTGTCTACTAGGGAGATGTGGCAACCTCTCCAACCCCTAAGAACCTCTCTCTAGATTACTACCCTCCTCTCCACCTCCTACAATCATAGTTTTCTATATTCTAGTATTTTATTTAGTTATTGGAATCTATATTTAGCTTCATAACTTAGTAAACATTGAATTATATTTTATATAAATACTCCTCTTATTTCCTTTGAAATAAAGTCAGTTCCAGTTCACTTATACTCAATTCTATATAAGTAATCTAAGAAATAATAAGACAGTTTAAATATAAGAAGTTTGAGGACTATAAGATCTTAGAAAGGTACTCCAATAAGAACTTACTTATAACAAACTTATAGTTAGTCTAAAAGATATACCTTGGAGAGAATCTGACATAATTGAAAGACTCAGTGACCACTATATGATAATATATAAGATAAAATATAATATTGATAAAAACATACAGTAATATAAAGCTCATTTTATTACTAAGAGATACTTATAAGATTTTAGCATAGAAAATGATGAGACTAGTGCTCCTAACAAATTAAACCAAAGATCTAATTCAATTTAATTTAAATTAAATCAAATATTCAATTTGCTTTGAGATTTAATTTGAATTCTATTTTTTGAAATATAATAACTTGACAAAATTAAGTCTAAATTTAATAAAATTTAGCTTGTTAGATTGCTCTATATAAGAGAAATCTAACAAGCTAAAGATCTCTAAATTTGGATATATTTTCATTGAGTTATAATATTTCAAAAAATAGAATTCAAATCAGACCCTCAATTCAATTTGAATCCAATTCATTTTGAACTTGATTCAAATTAAAAAATCCCAAATTTGATTTGTTTCCAATGACTCTTAATTTTATTTAATTTGAATTGATTTGATTTATTTGAGAATACTAGATAAGACCTTCTCTCTAGTATTCAAACTTAAAATATTAAGAATACTTCTTATAATAAATATTATATAATCTCAAAATCAATTAGATAGATATAAAGATAGAATTTCTGAATAGAGATATCAATACTAAACTATATATTCACTAGTGATATTTAGAATAAGCTAGTAATTAAATTATATAAACAACTATATAGTATCAAATAAATAGTATAATTATAAAATAAAATAATTAATAAATATCTTCTTGACTAGTGCTCCAAAAAAATTAAATTAAATTAAATTGGACCCAAATTTGATTCAATTCAAAAACTTTAAATTAAATTGAGGCTCAATTTGATTTAATTTGATTTCAATTAAGATCCAATTCGACTTCAATTTCAATTTGTACCTAAATATTGTGACAGTCAATCCGAATAGTAATCTGAATCAGGGGAATTAGACATTTGATCATGGTACCTGAATCTGATTCCCAGTATAGTATAGCCTTATAGTTAGCTAAGTCTCTGATTTAGACAATGTCGAAATATCTCGATACTTGCGAAATCGATGACCTGATATAGTATAGCATTTAGACAATATTGAGAAGTCTCGACACTACTAAATGACTCATAAACTTAGCCACATAACTTAGCCACATAACTTAGCCACATAACTTAGCCATCATATAGCTAGCAAAACCTGTATAAATAACCCAGTATCTTAAAGTGAATAAACCTCAGATCGAAATAGTTCAAAGCAAAGAGAAAGCAAAGGAACTAGTAAGCCTGCAGACAGATACACTTTGAACTCACCCACCCCTGCATACCAAGGACTCTGCAGAGTCAAAGAAGATCAAGAATTCAAGATACAGAAATCCGATGTACTTCCAAGATTAAGCATCTGCTACGTTACAGGAGGATGATAGGGACTCCTTTTGCTCGAACCATTCAGAGCAAGCTAAGCCACACGGACATCTTTTCGCGACAAGCAACACGTTTTCAAGTTTTCCAGTCGTCAATTCTGGTGTACAAGGTGCGGCAGGAGTCTAGCTACAGTTTACAGCAAATCTCGTCTGTTTCGGTGGAGTTTACGTCGAATGGCGACCCAGAGTTCATCAAGCTCTGAGCGTTTGGAGAGAAGGAGGCCTGGCCTTGGTCTCCCCAAGAGTTTCACGGCGACCGTTGGAGCTGGTGTAGGGGCGCGAGGAGTGGGTGGTCAGGGGAGGCAGGCTGGCATTGAAGGTTG